>VXAV01003354.1:123843-152714 GCA_013399715.1 Alectura lathami
GGGGGGGGTGGTATGCATTAGGAATCAGGCAAGTGGAATACTGCCTGCCAATTACACGGGAATCTGGGAAGATTGTTTTCAAACCTCTCCAGCGTTTCCTTCAGTACAGGTCAGTAACAAAATCCTTCAGTCATTTATGAAGTCATTACACCAAATTATTTTCCACAAAGCTGTATTTGGTCTAATGGGTGTATGTAATTATTGCACACATATATGTGGGAAAGAAAAAACCACTGAACTGCATTTTTTCTTAAGCTCTGTAAAAATCATTGCTACAGCAATTGTTAAAAAATATTTCTGAAGCAGGTTTCTTCAGAAAATGAGCTACATACAATTGTCTTCTCTTTCTACTGCTGTGTTTGTCTTCTTATACCAGAATAAGTGTTGAAATCCTCTTTGTGTTTGGCATCATGCCTTTCAATCATCATGCTGAACGCTTCACGCCTTGTCAGGTGGTCCTTGAGCAAGAAGCACTGATGCTGGTCCTCTCCATAATGTTTTCTCTGTCTTCAGTTAGGATTTTGGTGTACGTTATTGGTGTGTGATGAAGGCTGCTGAAAATGCCACCTTAGGAGATGTGTATGTATATAGAAGAATCTGATAGAAGAGCATCTTAAAGAAATTATTTTTAAAAAAAGTTTTAAAGTAGTGATACTAGTAATGGCAGATAAATACAAAAAAAATAGCAAATGCAAACTTAGTTTACAGTTATATTAATCAACACTAATTTTTGGTGGCTTTTTGGTTTTATATTCAGTTTTATTTCATTGCTAAGCTGGAGAGAATCAAGGAAAAAGATGTGAAAAGTATGAGATTTGAAGCATTCGTTAATAAAGTTTATCTGTCCATACAGAATAGCATACTGGCAGTGAAAATACAAAAGTTATTTCAAAGAGAAACCATCAGAAACCACACAAATACTTTACTGACATTATACAATCTCTATAGCCTGATCCTTAGCTGAAGTTCGGCATCTATTTGCACTACCTGGAGATCTTACTTTCTGGTTGGCTAGAGAAAACCTTTATAATGAATACATGGCAGGTTTTGTATTGACAGCATGAGTAAATATTGAGCATTTGGGGTAACAGAATAAAAACGCAACAGCTGGGTTAATGGAGAAGTTCTTAGTAATAGAAAGTGAATTCTTGAACTGCTGTATGTTAAGTATGTCGTGTGAAGGTATTGCACAAGCTGCTGAACTGCTGTAGCTGAGAGTCTCATTTTGAGTTCCTATTTTGAGAAATGTTATAAAGAATTGAGGTAATTTTCTGCTCACTTAAACTTGGACTGTATAAGTGTTAGTAGTGAAGGTAGAAATCTGAGCATTAAGGGTTGAGTTTTGGAAATACAGGATTGGAAAGCATCTGTCATTTAAAATGCTTTTAAAGAAATTCAGCAACTTTCTAGTATATTTTATTTAGATTTTTGTGGAAAACCTCGGTGTAATTCCAGCGAGGTTAATGCTTTATAGTAGTAGTGCATAGTAAACTTTATACTGTAAATTGATTGGTGAATGGGCTCTGATTTCTTTTAAATACAATTACTTGCTTAACTGATCAGTCATGCAAACCAAAGCATCACAGCTGCATCATTTAAATGCATGTGCCTTACGTATTCCTTTGTGCTGTGCTCATAAAGTACATGAATATTTGCGTTAACACTGGCTTGTAATAACAGTTGGCATAGTTCAAACAGATGATGCTGTAGATCTGTTTGCACAACAGGATGTAAACAGGACTAATCTTGTTTAAGGCTCATAACGTTTTGTTACCTTTGTCTTGGTCTCTTTTGGCACCGCTCATGTAAGCGAGGATTGCGGCTCTTGCAGAATAGCCTTGATTGTGCTCTACACCTGCTTGCACTTAGGAAAAGAAACATTTGTTACTCTTATTATGTAATTGCTTAAATTGCATTTTAATTTTAACAGCTTAAGTATGTTGGTGGAGGAAAATGTTTTCTGAATGAAAGTTTGATCAAATGCCCAGGGAGCCAGTGCAAGTCTTTCCATTGACTCAAGAGATTTTGTTTCAGGCATTTTATTTAAACAATACTCCTCTTAACCCAACTGAGTAAAGTTACATGCTTTTCTTGAAAAGAAAATCTGAACAAAAATGTTTAAAACGTCCATATCTAATTTAATATTTTAAGGAAAAAATCTGAGAACTAAATCTTTCCATTTTACATTTTTCATGGAATTTAAAATATACAGAATCTTGCATTTAGATTTTTTAAAATAATGTATCTGAGTATTACAAAACTCAATTTCTTCTTGCTAAAATGGAAATTGGATTAGATTCTGTTGGAGTAAACTCAACAATTGCTCAACTTCTTTTGTGTTATTCTTCATTCCCATTAACAGGAATAACATGATACCTACACTCAGAAATTCCCATCACTGTGGGCTCTTAAATAAACATTAGGAAATATTAGTCTCAAAGTTAAAGGCTCCATTTAGCACGTTGCCCAGCTATATATTTTATATTTGCAAATAGGTCTGGCAGCCCAGATTTTTTTGACCACTCATTACACTAATGCTCACAAGCTTTTCTGGCAAGATTCTTTACAGAGCTGAGCAGGTTCGAAATGTATCAAGGGGCCTTATCACTCAAAGTAAACATTCAAAGCATACTTCCCCTTTGCTGAAAGATTTACATTAGTTCCCTGTTAGACAGCGTATCAGTTACAGTGCTGCCCTTCCTGCATTGCACAGGTACGAGCGTCCCCTTCTCTGCCACCCCAACCCACGTTTAAAGTACAGATGCTATAAAAGCAGGATCTGCCTCTGTGCATTGAACAAAAGTCTTTGAAATGAGGTAGCAGAAATCTTGGAGGTGTTAAATCACACTTGGTTGTGCCAAGCCGCTACTGTGTAAACAGCACTCAGCTGATCTGATAAAACTCATCGCCTCCACTGTCCCTGAGATACGCGATCCTGAGATAATCTGGGCAATAACTCAGGCAATATGCTCACTGATGAGCGAGTGCGGAGGAAAGGTGTGTGTTAGAGAGCTGGTTTTTCAGAGAGCAAGGTGGAGCGGTACCTCCCCCCGCCGTGGGGATCGGCGAGCATCGCTCGCCCCTCGGGGACACCGTGACCCCGAGCCTGGGCTCCTGCGGGCGGACGGGAGCCCCGAGGGGCTGCCTGCACAGGAATGCACGGGGAGGCTCCTGCGTGGGAATGTGACGGCAGGAATGAGGATGAATGTGTTCGGATCTCTGCAAGCCCAGCGTGGGTGCTCTGCTTTGCGCGTGAAGCAGCTTTGGATTATTGCAGCATTAAACAACGACTCTTTCCCAAACGTGTACTGGATAAACTCACATCACCCAGATGAACACACAATCATTGGTAATTGCTGATGATATTAGATAAAAATCACAGGTTTTGGTGCATGGGATGTTTTTTGGTTAGTCTTGTAGGTGGACAAAAAAAAAAAAAAAAAAAAANCTGCAACTAAATTTTAACTGACAAAGTTACTGTTAACAGAAGTTGCTGTCGTGCTGTACTCATATTCCATACTTCCCAGGAAAGCTTTCCTTTTTGCCACATCTATTTATAAAATGTGACCTGATATTTTTTATTCGCAGGAGTTGTGACAGGAACTAGATTAACTCAGATATTGTGAAAAATAAAACACAATTAGGAATGAGAAAACAGAGTAGGCTGGGAAAAAGCTGCTCAGGATGTTGTCCTAGAGAAGGGAGAATTGTTCATTTTGTTTAGCGAGGGGCTCAATTCTTTCCCTTTTTTCCAAGATCGGGTTTTGTCCTAAGTGACTACTGGAAATATCCGTTGCCTGTGTGTAAGTGGTGATCGCTTCAGCTGGAATTCTTGCAGAATAACTATGTGTTTTTCTTAAAGATGTGTAGTAGATGAATAAAAGTTGTGTTCAGGCTATGAAGGTGCTAGTTGAAGTTCTATGAGAAGTGAGTTTACGGGAAGTCCAGACAGAGCATCATAATGGTCCTCCAGTTTTCAGTGTTTGTGGCTCTGTTGAAGTTTAGTTTTCTTTCTGTAATTTTCTTTAAGGACTCTAAAATACATGCTTTTTATCACTATATAAACTCTAAGAACTGGAACTTTATTATATAGAAACATATACATTTACTGAAGTCCTGATGTAAATTTCTGATTGTTGTATGTTTTACAGAAATGGAAAAAAAAGGAACAAATTAATTCCCATAAGTATAAAGCCCGTACATGCAGGCCATGTGAACCTCTCTCTGAAACCCATGGAGAAATAGTATGGAACTGAATTTAAAAATTAAAGGATTAGAGTTTCTGAGTAATTCATTTACTGAGAGGTCTTCTTTCTCTTCCTCAGAGACTATTCCAAGTCTTGAAAGAATCTGGATGTTTTTTCTTCAAATCTAAAATACAAAATGGCTGTGAAAGCTCAGCTCTTACTCACCATGGAAAAAGGAAAAAAGTCTTTATGGGTGTCAGAACTTCCCCTGTAATGTATGAACTGGAGTGTTCCAACTTAGTTTTTTTGTTGTTAGTATTACAATCAGCATTTTTTCATACCAAAGAAACAAAAAATAGACAAATTAGACATTGCCACACAGTTATCTGTGCACCTTAAGCAACTTGTAAATTACTCAGAAATAAGGTAAAACCCATTAAAAGCAATTTTTTCCTGTGGCAGAATGTTTTTGGCAGACTGAGAATTCTGTGTTGTTGGCAGAATGAGAATGATGAGATGACCAGACCTCAGGACACAGGTGTGGTGACGGGAGGGAACCTTGTGGACGTGAAGCAGCTGCCAGCCAAGGACCGTGAATGTCTTGCCCAAAGTCCAGATCCATGTGGAAAAACATAATCCTGACCTTAAATATATTCCAGCCATCAAATAAATCCTTTAATTATTCAGTGAATTGAGAGTTTCTGTGTTCTGTGCTTTGGAGGTTCTTGCACTTATGTCTTTTAAAATTCTTATTCTCCGTACCAAGCAAAAGTCTACATGAAAGTCTGCCGTATTTTAAACAGTCACTGTTTAAAATTCCAGTCAACAATTGACTTTTGATGTAATATTTTTGCTCTGAAATTCCACAATATAACTACTTACTGCAGTTTATCAAGTAAATGCTCACAGGACACTTCAAGCCTAATCATTTTGATCTACCTTAATCAAGATTTCTGTCTAATCTGTCCAACTTCTTGGCAAATGCAACAGCCAGCTATACTAATACGTTAATGTGTATGGCTCTGTTATATGTAATGCTGTCTCAGTTTAGGATCCTCAAGAAAAATACAAGAAATACACTGTAGGTCTGCCTTCTGTTGGGATTTCAGCTATACTGGCTTCATTATGGCTCTCAGGGCAGGGTGGAATAACGAACTTTGTGAAAAGGTGAGGAGTAGTGCAATACAGAATCTCACCTGTGCAGAGATGAGGGACAGAATGCCTCCCCATGAAGCATTCGTATGGGGAAGAAGCACACCCAATTCTCACTCATGTTTGCTCAGAAAGAGAATTCATTTCTACAGGGATTTTGTCAACTTTGTGAAGTCTAGAGATATCTCAGAAGCAGATTATATATGTATGCATGAAGGGTAAAACAGAAGGAAATTTTCTGGTTACAAAGCAGGAAAAGCATTAAATGCTCACTCAGCTCCTCACAGAAGCCCTTGTGGGACCAGGTGCTATAATATACTTGCAAAAGCTTTTGCTTTCATAATGTAGTTCTTAAATATGGCTGTTTTATCAACTGCATACAAAACTGTGAGTGATCCCAGTGCTTTTGATTTTATTTTATTTTTTTCCTTAAATGAGAGCAGGTTCTTCTATAGGAAATTTTGGAGTAAATGTGAAGCTTAGTCCAGTGTTTTCCAGTTTGCATATGATTGCCAAACGATTGTTGTGACAGCGTCTGCAGTAGTCCTATGTCAGGTGTCAACCAAATGCTCGTGGAGTCAGCCTCACTTTGGGACTGAATTAATTTTTCATGTTAATAGATATTTGTCTCTTGAAAATATTTGCCTTGTAATAATTTGGCATTAGCCAAACGTGAGTTAATAGAACTATAGCATGTCATATTTTGGTTGCAAGAATGACTGCGAAAATAAATCACCCTTACGGCATCAGAACCCTGGGCTGAGTAGTAAAACATCTAATTTTAAAAGGAGCAGCTACACATGCTTCTTCAACAAGCATAGTTTGAAAATACCCTCCTCACATTGCTTTCATTTACAGTATTTGTGACGTTTCTGTGTCTGCCGAGCTGTTTGGCCTGGTCTCTCAAAGACCACTGCAGGAAGTGAAAGTGTTTTCTTCCAATGGAGGTAGTTTCCAGTAAAGTTTCATTAAATCCATGACAAACAGCATCAGGCTGATTTATAGCATTCTAAAAAATTGTTAGACATGGTAAAATTAACTGATGTGTCATTGTTGCTTATAGCTGTGTTATTTTTACTGAGACTAATATCTGCAATTGTGTTTTGCAATTCTTTATACTTGTCTTTTGTTTTACTGTTATTGTTCTTGCACCTTTCGGTCACAGCTGACAGGGCAGATTTTTTTCTACAGGCATACCATAATGTTCAAACCATATATGAGTACTTTTGTCAGGTGGCACATAGTCAAAATTCCCTTTGTAAAAGCCATATCATGCAGGATTGGCCATTGCTCTATTGTAAACATTTCTTACAGGCAGTGGGGGATGCTTGTACTCGATGTAGCTGTGCAGTAGCTTTGCCAGTGGTACTTAGAAAGAGATACCAGTATATGAAGAGAATATTTAGTCTTCAGCCTTCTGGCTTCACAGCAAAAATGTACATTCTCAAAGCAGAAGCTAGCATTTAGAAGCATCGCATGAGAGGTGCTCTGTGTGCATGAGACAGAGCTGCTTCTAAATCCAGTTTGTCCATTTCATTACACGTAAACAGTAGGTAATATGGTTTTAGTTAGGAATTGCTCTGCAAGGGTCTCTTCTTTCATCCCTGGTGATGAATGAGTGGAAATGATTTCAAGAGATATGAAAACTGTTATTTCACGTTTTATCCAGTGTTTTGTACAGACGCACACACACACAGACACACGTGCTTATGCTTTTCCGTAGTTGCTCAAAGAATTAGCCTGCATGAAGTAGTTATATTTCTGGAGTTAAAGAGAAATAAAGAGATGCTTGCGTTCTGTCAGGTAATAAACCCCTCTCTTCTTTCCAGCTCTGCCATTTTGTCCTAAGTGCAGTTATGGGCAGCTTGTGTTTGCAGTATAACAGCTCATGTCAAAAAACTGGCAGCCTTGCTCAGGCAGTTCCAGAGGCTGAAAATTTTTCCCATTAGCGGCAAAAGAGAACAATGCTGATCGCTTCTGCACAGTGAATGCTGGGACAGACTTCAAAATGTAAATTTAGATTGAACAATCAAAAACTTGTATAACTTGCTTGTGTTGTCTGTCGTAGCATAGAGGCCAAATATATCTGTGCTTTAATGGCTTTGAATGTGAACGCTTGGAACCGGAGATATATTTGGTCTAGCGACTGCATAAATGAAAAGTCATGGATATGCAAGCTTTTCCTTTAATTCTTCATGTGAACCTTTCCTAAAACTTTTTATAGCACATGTCAGCCAATGAAGAAGTAACGTAATACATTAGAGGAAAAGGATATCATCAGTTCTCTGGGCTGGAACTGTCTCATGTTAGATTTCACAGGCTTTGGGGAAGTTTGCATTCTTATTACTGAAGATTTTGCACGCACTAAGCCAAATTTTGCTCGCCTTGATCATGTAATCATCCCACAGATTTCAGTTAGTCGGTTCCCCTGATGAAGTGTAACTCATTTTTGGCGCAACCAGGATTATTCTCATTATCAAAAGCAGCAGCCTTAATATGACACAGCATTAGATTCCAGCTTGCAAAGGACAGGAAGAAATGGCCACAATAATACTTGGGTGTCTCAGCAATGCTATTAATAAGTGTTTTAAGATGTGAAAGTGGGAACTTGGAAACCAGACCACCACATACTCAAATACAGACATGGATTTCATACAGCTCATTTATAACTGGTGATTGCTCAGAGGCATCATGGACAAAATCCTTAATGTAAGAGGAAAAAAGTGCAGGCTGTCACTTTCAGTTCCAGGCTTTAATTTCAATTGTATGAGCAGGAGCAGCTGCATGTTGCTATCAGGCATATGAAGTTTTTAGTGCTAAAAAGGCAGCTGGACTGGAAATACCCCAGCAATACATATCCATTTGTCTGGTTAACTTCAGCACTTAGACTATCAATCAGGGCAGCCTAAAGAAAAATGAATGACATCAGTCAAAACAATAGGATATCTCCGTGCAGTGATTAGCTCCGTGTAGTACAAAAACTTAAATAATTTGTTCTTTGAAAATGTGATGATTGATTGGCTTCCATTAGGCTTGGATTTTAAAACATTCCATGAACTCTCAGATAAAATGGCACTAAAATGTTATTGCAATAACCAAATAAATCATATTAGACTATAGTGTATATAAGTACTTTAAAACATTATAGATACTAGAATTCTGTGTATAATAAAAAGGTGAAGAATGTAATCCATGATTTTTTTTTTATGCTCTCATCTCCCACCAGCATTATCCTTTGCTGTTTTCAGGGATAATGTTCCTATAGATATGAATTTTTGTTTTTGAATTACATTATATATACACATTTGTAAAAGTTGCACAGTTCCGGCTGTGTTCGGTCAAACTGGGAGGTATTTTAAGCTACCACAGAGTGGAATTTGTCTGAGCTCTTGTTACTGATGGCCATTTTAATTTGATGTGAGCCCTGTAATCAGCAGCTGAGAAATACACAGTTACCATTCAAACATGGTGCATTTCCCAGCAGCAAGTGTCTGTGGTTCTGTTCATGGTCCTGCAGTTCTGGCCAAAGAATCTCTGGCCTGCAGTATTGTTTAGTCCTAGATCTTGTGCAGAGGAATAAAACAGAACTTTCCCTGGTGTTTAGGGTTGCTATGTGGTTAACACTTGATTGATGATGCTTCTCCTAATATTTCACATTTGCCTAATAACTCTGACTCGGCAGGTAAATAAAGCTGTGAACCATCCCTTCAAAACAAACTCTAGGCCCAGTGCATGCAAGCGATGTCTAAATATTGTAAACCCTAAGGATTATAGATCAGGAGGCAAGGAAAATAATCCTATCAAAAATGTTTTAGTTCATTATTTTAGGATTTCACTCATTCATTTTAAGCACTGCTGTTGAGCTTCAGTAATTGGTGACATCGTAAACCTTTGGTGAATCGAAGGCAAACAGCATGCAGGCAGCATGCATGTGCTTGCCTTTGAAGTCAGCTGGAAGTGCACGGCTGTTTGCCAATGCTGTTTTGTACCTGGTTTTCCAGTGACAGAAAAAGGAGTGTATCGAGAAGGTCCAGGTATCTTCAAAAGAGTCTTGGAGTTTGCATTGACTGTTCTGCTCTGAAGAGTACTACCTGTGACATGGAGCATTGCTTCTTGCTTCACAAGTTATCACACCTCTGCACTGAATGAGAGACTTGGGTGAAAGCATCACATTTGAGACGGTCTCACACTCAGGAGCTGATGAAAGCTTTTAGGTAGCTAGTGAGGTAGCCATGGGAAAGATCTCAGGTCGACCTGTCTGCATATATAAAGCCACTGCTGTTGAACAAGCAGGGCAGTTCAGTCTCCAGCTTTTGCATTTTGAGAAGGGAGGGCGCAGGGGAGATCTTACCAGCATGTGTAAAGATCTGACAGGAGATGGTGAAAAAGTCGGAGCCAAGCTCTTCTCAGTGGTACCCAGTGACAGCATGAAAGGCAATGGGCAGAAGTTGAAATGTGGTATATTCTACTTAAACAAAAGAAAAATATTTTTATCATTCCAGATACAGAACACGTTGCCCAAAGAGGATTGGGAGACAAATGGTACCTGACTGGACACGTCCCCAAGAAACCTGCTGTACTTGACCCTGGTTCACACAGAGGATTCGTGCTGGATGGTCTCCAGAGGTGCCGTTCAGCCTCCACGACTTTGTGATTGCAGTGCAAACATTCCACAGAAATGACATCTTCAGCAAGAGGTGACTTTTGCCAGTGACTAAAGGCATTTCTTGATTTTGACATTAAAGTTGTGTATCATCACCCAAAGTTAAATTTTCTTTCTTTGAATCATAAAGACATATTCAATATTTATTATTAACTGATATCTGCAAACTGTAATTCAAACTTAGGCTGTCTGAGATAGGCTTGGATTGTCACCTGGGCATTGGGGTTAGAGTACGTACTGATGGAAGGAGCAAGCACAAAGGCAGCACTGTCCTACTAGTTGAAGTGGGATGTAATTGAGGCATAGCCTCAATGTTACACACTGAAGTATTGTATCCCAAATTCAGATTGTTTAACAGAAGGAGTAGGTGGAATGTTCACTCCTATTTTAGAGTAGCAAGTATTTGCATTTTGAAACAAATCTATGTGCTAAAAAGCATAAGAGTTTGGGGTATTTTGGTCTTTGTTGAGAAAGAGTGTAGATATCAAAATCTTTCAAATTCCGAAAAATTGGTAAGGTCAAAGCTAGAGCTGGGCTGTGTTGAATTTCCTGATGATATTTGCTGATAATTGCTATTGCTGCTGACTTTTTAGATTTTTCCTTGGTAGATTATTTTGAAATTGAGTACTTTGAAGGGGAACAAAGAATTTGCCTGTGTATTTATGCAGTTCCTCACTCAATGGGGCTGCTGTGTCACAGACAGTGTGCCTGTGCACTGGCTGACTGCTCCTGCACATGGATCTGACTGCCTGCAGCTTAGGCAAAAAGAAGAGTTTGGCTCCTGCCTGGAACCAGGTACAGAAATTATTTCTAATGCCTTGGTGACTGGGCTGTCTCCTATCTTTCACAGCAAATTCCCATCTCCTCCCACTTCATAGCACACTTTCCCTCTGCATATATTACTTATGGCACTGTCAGGAATGCATTTATAAAGTGGTTTTCCTACTTTAAAGCATTAGGGAAAAGCAAATGGATAACTTCTTTGCCTTCTGAAAATTTGTGTAAGCAAACCTGAGGACAAAATCTGGCCCTTACTTTTTCTGATAACACAACCTTACATGGATGGGAGGAGGTAAAAAGGAAAAATTATTCCAAGCTTGGTTTAGTGGGCATAGTGGTGATAGGTTGATGGTTGGACTAGATTATCTTAGAGATATTTTCCAACCTTAATGATCCTATGTTTCTAAATGTATTTGTAAGTGATTTTTTTTTTTCCTAGATGAATTCACATGGCTGTTTAGACTCCAGACTAAAGCTTAGTATCCTTCCTGGCATCCAGTGCAAAGTAAAGAGGCTCGTGTTAAGTATCCTTCTGCTTTGCAAACACATACAGAGCCGAGAGGCAGCTGAAGAACCCACTCTGCTGGGTGCTGGCTGGCTGCTTTCTGCTGTGGCAGACACTCTATTATAATACAACTCTAATGTAATACAACTCTAATATAATTCAAACTGGCACCAAAGCTGGTTTAACCTAAAATACATGACTTCATCAAGGGCAAATCATGCCTGACAAATTTGGTGGCCCTTTATGATGGAGTAACAGCATCAGTGGATAAAGGAAGAGCAACTGACGTCATCTACCTGGACTTGTGCAAAGCCTTTGACATTGTGCTCCATGACATCCTGGTCGCTAAATTGGAAAAGCGTGGGTTTGGTGTATGGACCACTGGCTGGGTAAGAAACTGGATGGATGGTCGCACCCAGAAAGTCGTGGTCAATGTCTCAATGTCGAAATGGAGACTAGTGACGAGTGGCATCCCTCAGGGGCTGGTACTGGGGCCAGTACTGGAGCCAGTGCTGTTTAACATCTTTGTTGGCAACACAGACAGTGGGATTGAGTGCACCCTCAGCAGGTTTGTTGTCAACGCCAAACTGTGTGGTGTGGTTGACATGCTAGAGGGAAGGGATGCCCTCCAGAGGGACCTGCACAGGCTGGAGAGGTGGGCCCATGCCAACTTCATGGAGCTCAACAAGGCCAAGTGTAAGGTCCTGCACCTGGGTCGGGGCAATCCCAAGCCCAATTACAGGTTGGGTGGGGAATGGCTGGTGAGCAGCACTGAGGAGAAGGATTTGGGGGTGTCAGTTGATGAAAAACTCAACATGAGCTGACAATGTGCCCCTGCAGCCCTGAAGGCCAACCGCACCCTGGGCTGCATCAAGAGACGCGTGGCCAGCAGGGTGAGGGAAGAGATCCTGCCCATCTACACTGCTCTTGTGAGAGCCCACCTGGAGTGCTGCGTCCAGTTCTGGGGCCCCCAGCACAAGAAGGACATCGAGCTGTTGGAGGGCCATGAAGTTGATCAGAGGGCTGGAGCACCTCCCCTATGAAGGCAGGCTGAGAGAGTTGGGGTTGTTCAGCCTGGAGAAGAGAAGGCTCTGGGGGGACCTGATAGCAGCCTTGCAGGACCTGAAGGGGGCCTACAGGAGAGCTGGGGAGGGACTCATTAGAAGGGTGTGTAGTGACAGGATGAGGGTTAATCGCCATAAACTGGAAGAGGGGAGATTTAGGGTAGATATTAGGAAGACATTCCTTCCTGTGAGGGTGGTGAAACACTGGAACAGGTTGCCCACAGAGGCTGTGGATGCCCCCTCCCTGGCAGTGTTCAGGGCCAGGCTGGATGGGGCTCTGAGCAACCTGGTCTGTGGGAGGTGTCCCTGCCCATGGCAGGCGGTTGGCACTGGATGATCTTGAAGGTCCCTTCCAACCCAAACCATTCTATGGTTCTGTGATACTATATCTTGCAGTGGAGGAGAGTTGTCTATCTTGGCATTACTGAGGATCTGCAAAGAGGGATCTTCTAACAGCTGAAAGCCAACAATAGTCTAAGCTCATGCTCTTTTACGTAGCTGACTTGCAGAGGAATAACCCTGAAATAACACTTTGCAGTAGGACTGCTGCAACGAGATGTACCTGACGGGCACAAGGATCCCTACTGCAATGCTGGTTGGAAGGTGGCATGGCCATGTGAAACTGAATGCTCCTGCTCCAGCTTCACAGGTTGGAAAGTGGTAACTTATTACAGGGAAAATTATTTTCAGTCACAAGAGGATGAAAGAAGGGGGGAATTGTGGCCTCTGCTGTTAGAGGTCTGTGGCTGGAAAGGCGATCTGCTCATTGCTGGTTCCCCAGCTGAGCTCCATCCCCACTGAGTGCCACGCTGCCAGGTGGGATCAGCTCCACAGCAGGGCACCACAGATCTGCCAGGGAGAGATGTGGAACCTTTCCAGTCTTGCTAAGGGTTCAGGAGTGCTTTCAGAGGGCTCTGGGCATCGCTTCTTCTGAGGGCAACCAGGTGGGTTTCTGTAGGTTTCTGTGCAGAGGGAATAGGATTCTGGGCTTACCTATTTGGAACATAGTTAGGGCTAGTCTTGACAAAGCTTGGGTTTTGAGGTGGAAAAGTGAAGATTTAAAGTACTTTCAAAGAAAAAAAACAACAAACAGAAAGTTAATTGTAATTACAGACTGTTGGTATAGACTTCTTGTATCAGAAAAGTATAATATCTAAAATAGTATTTTAAAACGTGTATTCAGTTATTAGTTGCAAGTCTTGCTGGTGGCATCTTTGACAGCAGTTCAGTACATTTCTCATCAGGGAGACATTCTCCTGGGTTGGTCAAGAAAATATCTTTGCTTATCCGGAAGAGATGTTGGTTAGGCATCTGTTGTGCAATAAATAAATATTAAATAAATATAATCGGAGGTATGCTACTAATTTCTCAAGTCAGACATTTTTTTTCCCTGCATGAAAAGTTTATTTAACTATAATGTTGTACTTCTTTAAAATTGAGAACCTGATAACCCTACTCTGTTGCTAGTTCTCTTGTTGTATCAAGAATCACTACATACAACTGTAATTTGCCAAATGACTGACATTCAGGGAAGATTACATTTGGATTTCCACTATTATCTTCCATTTTCTCATGCTTCTTCTTTCTTCAAATATGTAGCTTCTTTGGGATGAAAACTTTCATATTTGCCCTGAATGCAGAATGTTTGTGGTAGAGGTTGAAGGAGTAATGCTGCTTGTTATGGCAGCTCCAAGGTGTGAAAACTCTTCTTATCATAGCATTGTCTTCTTTATCATAGCATTTTGCTGAAGCTATTCCTGAAGCTATTTCTCTATTAAATGGATTTATATAATTCATACCTTTACTTAATGGCATTTAAAAATTACTTTAATAATTTTCTTTTATGATTAAGTAGACAATGCTGTCCATTAAAACCTCCAAAGTAACAAGCTCAGTTGTATTTATTTTTATTTAAACTTTTTTTTAATTTTTATTTTATTTCATTCATATTCATATTTGTATTCCACTGTTCATTTCTATCCTGAGTTTGTGAATGAAAATTTGTATTTTCCTCTGGCCCCCTTCTGGTCATTCTTCTCACTTTCATTTTTTTGTACATATTAAAGAAAGGTAGCTGTACTGAGTGAAGAATATTGGGCTAGGCAGGGACATAACTATAAGAATTTCTTATTAATCAATCTTTTTATTTCTAAAGCTGCACCAGTGCAGAAAAGTTGGCCAAAAGATATCTAGTGTGTTACCAGAGCAATCAAAAAAGAGACCGTCTATTTTTTTTTTTTTCCTGCTCAGTGTATTTTCTGCTTGTCCTTTCCAGTGCTGACTTCAGCAGCATACTGTAACAGAAAGCATTCTGGTGACATTGTCTTCCTGAGCTAAATCTGGTATTACTTTACAAAGTGATTTCTTCTTTCATCCCCCAAGTGGATGTCACAAGCAATATTCCCATCTAGAGTGCTGCTTGTAGCATAATATCACTTTTGTTCTGACCCTTGCTTTTCAGCATGTTGATGTTGACACTCTTCCCATCTCCAAGCTGGAATAAAATACCAAATGAAATGTATTTCTATTTCAGGCCTGTGAGTTAGTCACAGCTGCTCTTGTTTGGGCTTCCAGATGTGTTTGTCATTGATTTCAACAGCTCTGGCAATCAGCCTTGCAGTGTTATACCCTTTGAGATAAAGGTCTAGCTTTTAGAAAGTTACTCCAGGACGACCTCGCACAGTGCAACATGTAACTTGGATGCAGGAGAAGGATTTCCATGCATGGCATCTGCATGGCAGAGAAAAGAGTGAAAAATAACAATACTGGCTACGCTGTCGGGGAGAGAAATCAAAGAAACAAGACAGGCTTGAGCAAGACCTTTTACACACTTACACAAGAGAAAATTCTCCCGGGATATCCAGATACTGACCTGTTCATTGTCAGTCCTACAATTATCCCTCCTAGCTCCTCTCTTCTACAAAAGACAGCATCACCAAACGTAGGAACTTTACTTTGCTGTGGGCTCTTCCCTGCTGGAGGGGACAGACCCAGAGTTTGTATTGCACAGCACATCTGTTATCGGCACGCTTCAACGCAATGTCAGGAAGAGTGTTAGACCACTGTGTCACCGGGCAGTGTGGAGCACAAACAGTACCTGGAATACATCTTACACAGTAGTTAATATGATGGAGATAATAATGCGCAGTGCATTATTACTTGAACTAATGTGTAGTGCATTATTACTTGAACGTAAGCACCCTCTCTAAATCAAGTGATGGAAACAGCATCGCCTCGTAGTACTTAGTGGTTTTCTTTCCAGGATCCTTGTTTCTGTTTTAAATGTTATGTGAATACTCACTCCATTACTGTGTATCTACTGCAGGCTGTGTCTTAAAGCTAACTAATAAACCACTTCTGCTTGGAATTAGCCAAATCTGCTCATAACAGATTACCATCAATAGCTTTTATAGAGGTGATTATCAGTTTCAATTGTCTGCCAAGTGGCATTAGGTTTAGTGTTTCCATCCGCCTAGTCATTAAGCACATGTCAAACTCAAAGTAACTGGTAATTTCTGCAATTAAGGCCACCATTATTGTTTCCTTTACTTAAACAAGGAGTCCAAATTACATGGTTGAATATAACCACCAGTTGTTCCCCCACACACTTAGGGTCTGTGCTGCAGAATGGTGTTAATCCTATGAGAATACAAAGTTAATAAGATACCTGAAAATTAAGTTTGCTACTGTGAGCTCGAACCTTAGAAGATCACATTTTCTTGAAGGCATTTAATTTGAGGAAAATCACAGATATCAGTCAAAGGAATCTCCTGAAATCTTAAGAACAAATACATTAAAAACTGTTGCTTAAATGTATGTATATGCTTAAGGATATAGAAATGGGACAAACTGTTTTATACAGACAGATCAAAACATTTTTTACAGCTGTTGATATAAGGAACTCAGTTTCTTACTTGAAAAAGAGGGAGAAGGATTCATGAATATTCTCAGTGGGGAACAAGCAAAGCTGAGAAAAAGCATTCCAGGACAGGAATGAGTCAAAAACAACCTGGGAATTCCTTGGTCAGTTCACACAGGACCTGCTCCAAAGTCCATTCCAAGCCTGCAGAAGGATTTTCTACTGACTCTGTCAGTAACCTGGATTTCATCTTCAGTCTTTAATTCTTACTTTTTTGAGTGCTGATAGTAAGCAAAACCTGTCGCTGTAAAGGCATTCATTTGGCATGGCCCATCCCATCGGACATGTTGCATTGTGAGTTAGGGTGAGTGACAAGAACAGGTTAGCTGATATCCCATTTACCACTAGTTACTATGAATTAGGATGAATATTCATAATTGCAGATGACAACTTACTTCAGGGACTGACAGCTGTTTCATAACTTCTAAAATAATTGTTCATGCTTTTTCATATCTTCAAGAATGGAAGTCTAACATGCAATAAAGTTACCTGGTGATAAGAACCAAGTGTTAGCACTGCAAGGCCACAGAGGCTCCCAGAGGAAAGCTGGTAAATTGTTTCTGTTCAACAGCGGTGCCCTTCTCTGTGTAAATCAGGACTAGGGAGGAGGGTGGTATTGCACCCTCACTGCACCCTTTCCTGATGGTTTAAGTCCAGCTGTAACGTTATCTAAATGTTGGTTTCTGTATTTGATTGAATATGCCTTTATTGAGAGAAGCAATGCTCTCATGTGAATGTGACAGGGTTTTTGTTTTTGTTTTTCCAAGGCAAAACAAACTATTCAAGTCACTTAAAGAAATGTGTAAAAGCTACAGTGAATTTAATTTAATTTGAGTGTATGTTTAATCACCTTTAAGGCACTTAAGGGATTTTGTTGATCCACGTATTTATTAACAGAGGCTCTTTTAGATCCTGCTTCATGAATGTACAGCTTCTTCAAATTAAGAGTAATGTTTTGTCTCTTTTGGCCAAATCTAGTCATTCCTGGAACTGGCAGTGTGGGATATGTATACTGTCCCATACCATGCAGAGCTGGGAAAGCACCGGGCAGATAAAACCAGGAAATAAGTGAAAAAGAGGAGGTGATGTGTTTTCACTTGGCTGGAGCAGAGCCTTTAAGGATGTGCGGTTTATTCCTTTTAGCCCCTGCCAATTTAGCCTGTGCACCCTGCTTTCCTTCCCTCCTGGAGCACCGCTTTGCCCCAGAATCACTTGTTTCTTCTTTCTTGCTGCATTGGAATATGTAGATTTTTCACCGTGGACTTTTTTTTGAAGGGCATACGTAATGTTTTCAGCCAAATGTAGGCAGTGTTGTTTATTTCTTCCAGAAAAAAAGCACACTTTGTCGTCTGATTTACAAGGAAAAAGGAAAAAAAAAAAAGAAAATATGTATTTGGTGCTGAACCAGATATATTTCAAGGTAGTTCAAAGATTAATTCCAGCATTAGCTCTTCAGGTTGTTTTGACTGTATGGTTGTGCAGTCACTGGACGCAAGCGCATACTAACACGTACAACCAAATCATGCATGCAGGCATCTTGAATGGATTTCATGGGCATGCAATGTTCCTACAAATGTCCAGCATCCCCAGTAAAACGTAGATTTAACAAAATTTAATTATTTTATCCATACTGGTAACTCTGCATAGTCCCTTATATCCATCAGTATTATCAAGACATATAAAAGTCTATCAGGCTCCAAATGAAGAGTATAGAGAAAAGGAGAAAACATGAAGATAAGATTTATTCCTCAGCAAAACAATGATGTTTTGATTGGCAGGTGTAGCTCAGCTTGGAAAATCCTTCATGACAAAGCATTTGTGAATGTGGAAAACCCTAGCACATGTTTGAACAGTCCCAGTGACCCCGTCTGGGGTAAACACAAGGACCTCATTAAAGCGCACGAGTTCCAAGCAAACTTCATGGGGTGAGGCTGCTCCCACTAATGCTGGGATCTTCCAGTGACTTCTGCAGGAATTGGCCGAAGTGCTCTTGTATAGAGGATGAATGAATTCCAGTCCCATTGGGTTAGTAAACTATCTTTCTTCAGAGCCAAGAGTTTGTCTGACACACTGAGATGAGATACCAGTCACTGGAAGAAGAAACTCTAGCACCACGAGCACCTCCGCGGCAAAGCTTTATCCAGGGACTGCATAGGAAATGCTCCTCTCCTTCCCGCCACACGTGGTAATTTCTGCTTTAAACCAGTGTCACACCTCTTTACCGTGGGGATAAATATTGATAAGGCCGCTCTGTCAGGCAGAGCTGTGCCAGTGAGCTGGAGAGGGCGGGGGCCCGGGCCCTGACGAACTGCAGACATGGCAGGCCTCTCAGGCACTTGTTACAAGCACATAAACACTTGCTGTTTCAAGATATGGGAGAAGGGCAGCAGCTAAAAACAAGCTAAATCAGAGGGTCTGTGCGACTCTGCTATTTATCAACTCCTAATTAACTGTTAATTTGCTGGTCTTTACGTTCAAGCACAGCCCTAATTCATCACAGGCAGCAATGACAATGTCAAAGCTGGGAGGGGAGGCACTCTGCACAGCACTTTAGCTCTCCTTTCATTAACAAAAAAACATTATGCGCAGCAATTCATATTGCTGTCTGCAGCAGAGATAAGACTGCGTGTAAAACAGAGGAATATTTCAGCAGGGCTCGCAGGGGGCTGAACTGTGTGCGAGCTGCCTGCCGGCCTCCTGCTGCCACAGCGGGACTGCTGCAGCCACCCGGGTGGTGGCCTCTGCTCCCCAGGACCTGCCCGGTGACAGCCTTCCGCAGACGGAGAAGCAGCAGGCTGTGAGGTCTCCTACTGATTTTGAATTGTGGTTTCTGGTTGTATGCAGAATTTGTAACTGAAGCAGACTGTAAGAGCCATTATAAAATATTTGGCCTAGCAAAGCAGTGGTTGTTTTTTTCTTCACCCATGCATAGAAAATGCTAGGGTGAACTCTTCAGGGCTTTATTTTAAGTGTGTTTTGACTGCAGCTTTTGGGTATGTACCTACAGTCTCATCATATCATCTTCAAAAAATTCTCTCTGTAAGACTGCCCTTTTCTTTCTAGAAATGTTCCTTCTGTGATCCACTATAATTTGGCACGTCTCCGTGGTAGGGCTTGATCCATCGCTACCCACCCGACAGTTTATGTTCTATCTGTAACATTCGTGGCACTCTGTAACCTGCTCTCAATAGTAGTGCACGTTTGCTTTTTGTTATCAGGCTATGTGCTCCCTGTTTCTGCCCAGTGCTGTAATCGATGCTACCAGCCTCACAAACTGGCCATCATATACATTGTTGAAATTATCATTTTCACTCTTGTTACCGAAATACCTTACAAGTAGCAACAGCAGAAAGAAAATATTTTACCCGTAGAGGCTAAAATGAGGAAGACTTTTAATACAGAGGCCTCATAGAGAGCTCGTGACATTTACACACTTTGTGCCACTTCATATCCCCTTGTTATAACACCTAGTTAACGTTTTCCCTTTATGGTCTTCCAGGCATAGAGCACCTTATTAATGTCAGGCCTCCAGCTCTGCCAGCCAGGGCTGGCTGCTGCCTGCTGAAACTTCCAGGGGATAATGTTTTTGGGAGTGCCTTGAATTAAAGTTGAGGGGCCAGTTAGAGTGGTTTTTGTGCTCTGATAACAGAAAATCCTTTATTGTTTATACTGAAATTAGGCAAGATACTTAAGTATTTACTGCAACCTTGGGAGCTGGGGTGCTGCTTGGCAATGCTGACTGCTTTATTAACACTTGAAAATCACCTACTGCACAACATCAGCTTTTCACTGTGATTTCAATAAACTCATCTTCATTGAGGTGACCTATAAATCCAACACTTCCCTTTTCTTTTCCTCTACAGGCTCTTGGATTTGGGAAAAGTGGTCCTGAGTCCAAATTGGGTAGCTCATGCTCGTATTTGCAGTTGGACTGGTTTAGCCCAAATGCAAATGACCAAATCAAAAAGGATGCTACTTCTGGACCGAGAGACTCAAAGGCAAAATGGTTTGTTTTGCTGTAGGGTTGATGGGGCTAATTCAGAAGGAGCTAGGGATGTTGATCCACAAATGCGGTGTAGGATGGTTTTGCGATTTATTGAATCACTTGGAGTTGTTCACCTCATCTCTTGCAGCTTTTGGTTCTGAAGGATGGATTGAAAGAGCCTAGTGGTGCTGAGTTTTTACAGCCTTGTGTATAGAGCTTGCTATTGATTGTATGCTGGGCTGATTAACATGAATAAATATAATTATTACATTTATTAATTTCCTTAGATTTTTGGTGAATTACTGTTTTTCATGTCATGTTGTTTTTCTAGATCAGGGTAATTCACCAGGCCTAGTAGACTGCATGTGCTTTGTACAAATTGCAGTTCATAAGTGCAGCTGCATTCAGGAACCACAGACATGTCCAAAGCACTGCTGCAACACTGCAGTGGTTCTCTGCAGTGCTCCAGCATTCAGAGTGCTCTGCTGACCTGTCCTGAGCTCTGCAAAAGATGAGGTGGCACTAGCAGAGCTTAGAGCTTTTGTCACTTCATTGTGCACACTCTTGTGTATTGTTCCCATACGGTGTTGTCAGTGAGCCCAGCCACATTTACTGACAAACAACTACACTGTGCCAAGCGATGGACCAACTTAGTAAGAAAAAATGGAAGGGCAGTGTTGTCCTATTTTTGAGATAGCCTATGAGATGCTCCAGTCAAGCCCTGTTCCAGCTTTGTCTCTAAATCCTGTCACAGGCAGTCAGAATGATTGAGGGAATTTGTATTTTCAGCACAGAGCTTGTTGTATTAAGAGAAGTATGTGGGTGTTTTGTACTCCCATGAAAATGACGAATGGCTTTGCACCTTCACAGGAAGGAAACACTTTGCTTTTGGGGAATCACCATCCTGCAGCAAATTGCCAATGGGCTGTGAAGGTGAATACTCCTCCCCTGAGCCTGCAGGCAGCACGCGGGCTGTGCTTTGCCACTGCTGGGTGCTGAGGGGTTTCACACTGATGGAGTCAATGAGGCTCAGCGTTTTGGGACCCAAGTGAGCAAAGATGCATATTCACCTCACAGACACTTCCCCCTCTTAGCACCATTGCTCTTTCTTGCCAGTAAAATCCATGTCCACCACCGTTTTTTTGACTCCAGCAAACTGGATATACCTGTGTGAAATGACTTCTCGGTGGTCCCTGCGCAAGCAGCATGTGCAGGCACTGTTGCGTGTCTCCCTTGCTGGTGGCCTGGAAAAGCAGCAATGTTTTCTTGTGCTTGCAGGCGCTGCAGGATGTCCCTTAACAGTGTCTCACCAAGGAATGGGGGGCTGTGGGCATTTCTCCAGACCTCACTGTGTGAGCCAGCTCACAGCTACAGCAATGGAGAGGCTGGGGGCAGATGGACACCTGATTTATTTGTCAACTTTACTTCCTCCAGAACTGGTCAGCTCACACTTGCACTTTGTTATTGCTGTGTATTGGTGTTCAAGGTAAATTATGATTTGTGCCTTTGTTTTTAATTAAAGTTTAATGTGGAGGCACATTTGTTTGCATTCACAATTGCATCATTTATAACTCATTAATTAGCTAAGTCTGGGGATGTGGAATTATCTCATAGTATAAATAGCACTTTCCAAATAATCTTTTGTTAAGATGTAGGATGACAACTGCTCTTTAGTGGTACAAGTTATTAAAGAAAAGAAAAGAAAAGAAAGAAAGAAAGAAAGAAAGAAAGAAAGAAAGAAAGAAAGAAAGTCTCTTTAAATGACTGTAACACCCCACAGAAAGCCATTATTAGAAGAAAAAATAATCTGCATTCTTTTGTGTTCCTATGCGCTTGTGCCTTCTTTTCCCAGCCTACATTTCATTAAGGTGCCAAGCAGACAGTGAATTGCCAGCAGAATATAAAATGCAGCTATGTCCATATAAGCCTCTAATTCATTTTGATGACAGCTTCCATCCCCATAATGGGTGCAGCCCACTTAACACAGCTGTTGACAGCCAACTATTATGAGAAGTGTAGGAACAACATGACTTCTGTATCTTCTCAAGTTCCATGAGATAAATCCTCCATTCACCCTCTCCCTTCCCAGACTTGAAGTATATGCAAATATACTTCCCTGGAGTAAATATTTGCATGATGGCAAAATAAGTTAATGAGTTCCCAGCTAATGAGTTTTTTTAACTGAAATGTTTTTTGTTTTTTTGTTTTTTTTTTTTTTTGTTTTTTCTGTACACTAATACCTCAACTATGTTCATGTAACCTGAGGAGTACTCACTTCTGAAAATACATGCTAACAGGAATTTTTCTGCCTCTGTGGTTTCCTGAGTCTTGTATCTCTGTGACTTTTGTCAGAGGATGTAAAAGCCAAACTTCAGTAATGCAATAAGAAGAGATGGAGTCTGGCCCACCATACCTCTGCTGGGACTTTGGGTGCAACCACAGTGCTGAGTGCAGTGTTTTTGCCCTAACTGGAGTGTGTTCTGGTGCTGGAGTGCCTGTGTCCTGTGGCAGAGTTGAAGGAAAGACTTTGCTTCCTGTGCAGAGTCCCCAGAGTCCCCAGAATCATCTGCACTTCCTTGAGGAATCAGTTCAAGACCCCCATCTGCCTGTCCCCGGGCACTGTTCTACCTACGGAAAATAAATGCTTTTTATGACATTCTTCCATAAGAGAAATGAAATAATAAAAATAGATAAATAACATGATTTTTTTAAAAGCTACATCACTTACGTGAACAATATAAAAAAGACCCTTTAAAATGATTTAAATTCCGTGCTTAAAAACTGCATATCCACCCAAGCAATTACATCCTCAAATTTGCTTTGACTGATTCTTTGTTTTCTCTCTACATCTCCAGATCTTCTTTACAGTGACACTTAAATACATCAAAATGATTTAAGACCTACTTCATCATCACATTATCCCTTCCCTTTGACCAGAGCTGGAGCCTTCACTGCTAATTCATTTGTCTGCTTCAGGAGAGGAAGGGTCCCCTTAAGCTTCCTTATCTTTCCTTTCAAGTTGTCCTGAGACTAATCTAGACTTCCTGAAGGCCTTCTTTGTAAATATGTGCTCTATCTGGCTCTGTGATGTGCTTGGGTTGTGAGTTCCTGAACACTGTAATTAGCAAACTCAATTAACGGTGACTTGAATGTGCTCAACATCTTGCAGGATCGATGACTAAGACCAGGAACAGAAAGGTGGCTTCTCCTAAATCATAGAATGTCTGTTTCCTATAACAGTGGACAAATTCAGGCATTTTCACATGCGATTTCAACAGCAAGTGCTATAATCTCTGAGAGTCATGAGGTATGATGTGAGGTATGCTTACTCCTTGACCTAAGTTGGGTTGTTGCTCTTCCCTATTCCTTTTCATGCCTGATTTCTTTCTCTGTCAAGGTTAGAAGTCTTTGCTTACTTTGTCACCCTGTATTCTGCACTGCAGGTAAGAAAATTGCTGTGATTTGCTCCCTTTTGATTACCCTGGGATTTGAGCCAATCTGAGTGCCTGGGAAGCAGTGTGTTCTGAATTCAAGCAAGGTCTGTGTCCACTCAGCTTCCAAGAACCGGGAGCAAATTGAGGTACCGTTGGAGCACAGACCCGGTGGTACAAGTGCTGCTGCCCATGCCATGTGCCATCTAAAGCAGCCCGTGTGAGGGCAGCTTGGGAAACCGGGAGCTAATCTGTAGCTTGGTTTTGCTTTGTGGATGTGCTCTGAGGGGCAGCTGTAAGGGCAGGAGGTGTGACATGTTCGTAGCTCTGGTTAGTCCTTGTCATCCTTCTCCCAGATGGTTTATGTGAAAGAAAGACTAAGAAGCCTGTGAAGGGCTGACTCTGGTATCTCAGCACACAAGAAAGCTAGGAAATCTATAAAAGACTTCTGAACCAAAATGCTACAGGCAAATCGTGCTTGATTCAGGGGGAGCTGGTTTGGCCAACACCTGAGCTGGGGCTGTGTCCTGCCTCTGTGGACTTCACAAAGTCTGAAGCAGAGAGGAGGAGGAGGGAGAGACGTTTTATTTTAACTGCCTAGGCCATTAAATGCAATAATACCACCTCCCGCAGCTCAAGAAAGTCCTTTTAAATCTGTACCTCATGTTGACTGGGAAAACTGTAGCCAAAAACAGCTTTTCCATCGGCCTCTCCCCAGATGTGCAAACTCTTGGGTGAAGGCACTGTATGGCACACCACAGATCTGCAAAGCCCTTCTTCCCCCCGTGCACCCTGACCACCGTGACTTTGGGTCTCCGTGCTGCATCGCTCCAAACAGGAATATGGCATCATGTCTGCATATGTGGAGTGTACCTAAAACTGTTGTTCGTAGGATCAGATTAGCAGTAATTTCATTTTAATGGGAATGTTTATGCTGAAACATCTACAAGTACAAAGAGCTACAAATCATATCTGCCTTTAATTAATTCTCTTGATAAATCAGCTTCTCAGACTGCACCAAATTACCTTAATGAGGAAAAGTTCTTGTTTATATCAACAACATTTAGCCAAATGTGCATTGTTTATAGCAATAATTCAACAATGTCCTTCAAGGAGCACAAACAACAATGATGGATGTTCAGGTTGTGTTGCTCTCTGTGTTCTCTTCCCTCCCATCAAATAAGTAACACGTTTGGTTTAAAAACAAATTGAGATGTTTTGGGTAAGCGGTAGTATTGCTGAAGGGGAAATGGGCTAAATTACAGCACTAAATTATTTGCTTAGGGAGGCAAAGGTCCCCCCTACTTTGAAAAAGGTCTTTTTACAAATCAGACTCACCCTGAGGACTGGCTTTATTGCAGGGACACTTTGGTTAATTTGCAAATTTAGCAACAAAGAAAACCTCAGGTGAAGTTCAGTGGCTCTGAGAAACTCCTTCTCCCATCCAGCACCTCGGGAGCAACCCATTCCCCCCACCCACACCTGCTGGCACCCCGCAGCCAGTGGAACTCCTCCTTGGGCTCCATCCCGCTGCGCAGGATCCCACAGCTGGGAGGTTTCACTTGGTGTTTAGCACGTGCCACCACCATCCCCTGCATGGGGAAAGCCGCAGGTGCCAACACCTGCGAGGGCAGCAGCGGACAGGGCAGTGCTGCCAGGCGAGGGCTGTGTCTGCACCATGGAACACGGCAGCGTGGCTGGGGAGGTGCTGGCGGCCCTGGCTGACATGGGTGCTGCGTGTCGGGGCTGTTGACCCGAGCTGTAACATTTCTGATGTCGAGCACAACCTTGTACCCATCCTTGAGTGTTCCTTCTGCTAAGCTCAATGGCAATTCAGGTTAGGGGTGCTGGCAGAGGAGAAGGATGCTTATAAAAGAAGATATGGAAATGTTGCTGTGGAAAAGAGACTTATACAGTGCCTGGGTTTTGCAAGGATAAAGCGATCCTTCCTGACTATGTAGGGCTGGGGCACAGGGCTAATCCCTGGGGAGGTTTTGACTGCCTTGTCCAGTCTCTCATTTCTTTAACTCCAGCAAGGAAGCTATACGTGAGTCTGCTTGTGATGAGGGCTAAGGAGGACATGCTCAGCAGATATTATTTTCTAATGGATATTGTGTTTTTCTCTAATTTTTGAAATTGCCCTTTCCAACATATTTGCTGTTTGAAATCCCTCTCCATTTAATTTCTTTCACCTAATTTGGCAACATGCTTTAGAAAACATTTACTGAATTTCTCTGTAATGGGATTTCGGACATTTGGTGTTTATACAGAAGACATATACGAATTTTACTTGGCTTCCTTAAGTTAGCATCCTGCCTTGTGAGTATTTGCCCATATTTATGAATTCAACATTTCTTTTCAGAATTTTTTTTTCCCATGATTTGACCTCAGAAGGGTTCTTGCCCTTTGTGGGTATACCCAACAGTGTCTATTGAATGTCACTGTAAGAAGGATGCAAGTATGTATTTGATTACTTTGTTTTAAACAGTTGAATGAACACACCAAAGAAATACCTTTCATCCAGCCTCGTTCATCGTATTGAGTAACAGAGATTGGCATAATCACAATGAAAATGGATTTTTCTGTCTTTTCACAGCACAGTTGATTTGGCTTGTCTTTGCATGCATTTCTGCATAGACTCGAAGAAAACTATATTCACCCTATTGAATAGGTGTTGCACAGCGAGGAGGCCATGCTTGAAGTAAACTCCTGCTCTTGTTGCAATATTATATAGTGTAACAGCAAAAAGTGTCCTTGTAAGAACAGCACTCAGCACCAGGGAGAATTCTCTTTTTCCTTTGCTTTCACTTTCCAAAATAACTCAAGTTTTTGGTTTTATTTTTTTTTTCATGTGGAAAAAAATGGGAGTTTTTTATTTAATAAATCAAACTTGAATATAAATAACACTTTGCAATTATGAGTGTTTAAATTCCAAATTTTTTAGTCTAATCACTTTCAGAGACAAACAAGAGATTGAATTTATATCGCCTGCAGTTGTTATTGGAAAGGTATGCTTAGAGATTGCTAAATGAAGTCAGTCCCAGTGCAATTATGATCACTCAAGCATGCTTTCAACGTATCGTGCCAAATTAGGTAGATTTGAGCAATTTGACTTCCTGTAACAAATCTCCAGGGCACTTTTGAGAAAGTACAGACTGTTTACAAACACTCTCAGGTTTCATGAGTAACTCATTGCAACAGCAGTGCTAGCAGCACACAAGCACACACCTGTCAAACTGTGACAGCACGGACTTCTCATGCCACATGTGCTGGAGAAAGACCTCACTCTCTCGGTTTTGTTATCCTTTATTTGCAATTTAAAAACTGAAAGGCCACCAAAGTTTTAATTACCTTGGACTCAGGCTTTTGAAAACCAAAATGCTACAATCTGCTAAATGTAAATATTGTCAGCTTTCTTTATTACATTTTTTTCTTTGAATTATTTTTTTGTTACCAGAGTTGACCTTTTTTCTCTCTCTAGCACAAAAAAGCAAAGATTGTGTATCTGGACTATAAATGGTGGAGGTAAATCAGTTTAGCTAATGGTTCTAAAGAACTGCTATTGCCCTGCTCCTGATCCAATATGGATGGTTGCTACTTCTGTGAACACGCTCCAGCAGATCTTTAGCTGACAGCAGAGGTCTCAAAACCAGCACAGCAATTTTTAGTCATGTATTTTCCACTGGAAACAGACCAAAGTTCCCAAGATAAAAGTGCATCTTACAGACTGTACTGAAGTTGCCCTTATGTCATGCGTATCACATTTGTGGAGCACAGTTCTTCCTGAGGCGGGGATCAGGTTGCTGAAACGCAGTTAGTGAGCAGCACGTTTTTTCCTGCTCAGTGTACTGGAATGACATTTGTTTCCTGCTCAGGGCCCTGGGCCCAGTTCCATACCTGTGCCCCGGCTGCACTTACTCCAGCAGGGTCTGCGTGGTCAGGATGCTTGCACGAGCAGGCTTACACTGGGTAGGCATGTGCTGGAGCGCTTGCCTAGGTCACGGCCGACGTGCTCAGCACCTTGAAGGACTGAGCTCTAAGGAGATGCTAAAGAGCTTGTTCATTCCCCAAGTGTTTCAGTTGACAAAAAGAAGCCTCTACACAACGGTGCAGCCCAGCACTGCTCGGCTCCCCCAGCAAAGCCATGTCGAGCTTCTGCTGCTGTCCTGGTGTACATAGAGCCAAAGGGCTCTGCTCTGAAAAGCACTTCTCTGGGGGCAGGAGGGTGCCCCTCTGCTCTGCGCTGGTGAGACCCCACCTGGAGCTCTGCATCCAGATGTGGAGTCCTCAGCACAGGAGGGACATGGACCTGTTGGAGTGCATCCAGAGGAGGGTCACAGATATTATTAGATATAAGGAAAAAATTTTTTACCATAAGGGTGGTGAAGCACTGGCACAGGTTGCCCAGAGAGGTGGTGGCTGCCCCGTCCCTGGAGACCTTCAAGGCCAGGCTGGACAGGGCTCTGAGCAACCTGACCCAGCTGTAGGTGTCCCTGTGCACTGCAGGGGAGTTGAACAGATGACCTTTAAAGGACCCTTCCAACTCAAATGATTCTATCATGCTATGATTCTGCGAGGGGGTTTAAGGTGGTTTAAGGGCAGCTGAAAAGAGGGGAATGTTTCCAAGCCCTTCCAAAGCACCGCATGCCGATTCACTCACGTGTCCACGATAGGAGCAGAAGGCAATTAGGCTTTAGTGCTTTGCCATAGCCATTTTTCTGCAGGTCACTAAAAACCAAAAATCAGCCCTGTGTGTAACATCACAGGCTGGACGTGGCAGCACTTCGTGATGTGCAACACCAGCCCCATCAGCGCTGGGATCCTCTGCACCTGTCCAGCAGCGTTCATGATGTACGTGGGGAGAAGGAGGGGTGACTATCCACAGTTATCCTATTGCAGGAACTAGTTGTTCGTCTGCTTATAATACCTGTCCTGTTTATAAAGTGCTCTCTTGCACTGTTCCTGTGATATGAAACATTGCTCTTCAGCAATAGTGTAGTAAGTTTTCTGCAGGAGCTGGTAATGCATCATCTGAAAGCACTTCTTTCCCCCAGCCTTTGCCAGCCAGACCCTGTTTACTTTTAACTTGTAATAACAGTAATAAAGCAGAGAAAATATTGTGTGTAATCAAACAAGAGTTTCCTAACTTCTGTGGTTTTTTTAATAGTTGGTTTTTTTTTTTTTT
>VXAV01003355.1:0-23581 GCA_013399715.1 Alectura lathami
ACATTTGCAATGTTTATTTCAGTTTAAAATTCCCCTCCATTTTACTTGTAAATTGCTCCAAATCAAAGTGCAACATTTTCTCCTCACCCTTCACGTATGCTGTAATTTAAATAAATAGTTCTAGCTGCAATCTGAGCTAATTCTCTCCTTCCTGACTTTTCAGAACTATTCCTAAAACAAAACAATTCAAAATTCATTTTTTCTTGCAGTATTTCTCAGAACCATTAGACGCATTAACATCCACCACATAAATGAAACCACAGGCTATCAATGTTGTAAGACAGCTGTATTTCCCACAAGAAATTTGCATAGCACCAAGCTTGTATCACTCTGATTTACTCTACCAATATTTTTTTTTTTGGGAAAAATGCAAGTAACTGATACCAGATCCGGAATCAGGAGATTGAAAGTTCCTGAGTAAAACCTCGGCCATACCCACCTGTTGCAGGCCACCACTCCTGCCTTTATGCTAGCACTGAAGGACCTTCATTGCTCACTCCATCTCCCCTTGCTGCAGCTGTCATCCACTTCTCCTAAACCATTTATTTCACCTCTGGCAAAGCCATTCTGTTAATAGATCTGGTCCGAAGAAAGGTTTAAAACACCTTCTCAGCAACCAGACATGACCTTTCAGAGGGATCCAGCAGCTATCTCTGCAAAATTTCCATTTTTGCCACCTCTTAAGGTTTTCATCAAACTCTCATCTAACAAACTGTGGTTCTCAGCACCAGCAAGCAAGCAATTCAGCCGTCTGGACAGAGATATTTGTCTGCATCAAGGAAATTCTCTTGATTAGAGAGCAACTGGGTATCTTTCCACTATAACATATATTTCTATCGTAACCTGCCCCTGCCCTGGAAAAAAAAAATAAGAGCAGAAAGAGAAAATAATGAAACCCAGAACTGCTTTCTCTGCAGAAAACACCTTTTCATCTTGAGTGCTGCCAGCGGAGTGCTCAGTGTCCTGGGAGGTGCATGAGGCCAGTGACTTGCTGCACCAGCCCCATGAAAATGCAAGGCTCTGACTTCCTGCAGCAGGGAATGTGAGCGGATGAACTTTCCTGGAAGAGGAGGAGGAAGGTTTAGGGATGTTCTCTCGTGTTGATGTCATGGGTATTGGCAAGCCAGCTCAGCTCCTGCTGCCCTGGGAGAGGGCAAGTGCTGCTGCAGAGGGCCCCAGCTGCAGGATTCGGGTGAGTGGGAGCAAGGGGAAACCCTTCATGCTCCTGGGCTCACCCTGACTGCACGCTTCCAGCGAGCAGTGACCTCACACCCTGCTACACGAAAGCCACCATGCTAAAAAGGGTCCAGTCCTGTTGTCACCAAACCCTGCTGCCAAATCCAGGGGAGTTTTGGCTGTTGCTGCTCAGCGGTTCAGTGGTTACCTGTGACCTGTCTCCTCGGCTGCCCTGCAGGGAGTCTGGGCCTTTTTCAGTCTGTGTGCTCTGAGGCATTGCTCAGGAGAGCTTGGTCCTCGCAGAGCTCATTTGCAGGTTACTTCGCAGGATAATCCTCTGCAGAGTGTTTTCCTCGGGGAACAAAGCCCTTCCTGAGGACAGGTCTCCTGAGACAGACCTTAAGTGGTTACCAGGTTGCCGTACTCAAGCAGGGACAACATTTTGCATGGAAAAGGTCCCTCCAAGAGGATCCCTTCCTGCATCTGTCAGCATCTCCCAGAGGTGTGCAGGCTCCACAGAGACATTCTGGATGCTCAGAAACTATCAAATTCTGAAACTTTCCACTCATGTCAAGGGAATAATAAAAAGCCGGCTCTAGTCAACAGGTTCTCAAATTTAACCACTTTTAAAAATGTCAGCTTTAATCCCAACCCCCATGAATACTTTCTGACATCAACTGCATGTTGACACTCCTAAGTCAGGTAGTTTTTAAAGGAGTCAGATCTTTTATAGTTAAAAGAATTTTAAACTATAAAAATGTATTAATTTTGTTGCCTTTAGTTTCTTTCTCTTCCTCTTCTGAACAAGCCAATGAAGTCATGAAAAGCAGGTGTAATGGAAAACGAACCCAGAGATCTCCCTGCTGTGAAATGTTGTCTGGCAATGGATTTTTTTTTCTATTTCAGCAGGAGGAAATAGTGACATCAAAATGATATTCTAACATACTTGGCACTAAACGAGTATAAAATGCCCTAGATGACAGCCCATCATCTCCCTTGCCTTCTATGCTCCAGGTGTTGAAAATAAGCAGCTTGTCACACAGACCAGAAATGTATTTCAGAGGCTGTGTGAGATCCAGGAACTCCAGGTACTGCCATAGCCCTGGATGACTGGTTGCGCTTCCCTCTCACTGTGAGACATTCCAGAAGCATCCTGGTGGTCCCAGTGGTCAAGAGCCACATCCCAGCCGTGTGCAGTGCACAGCCCAAGCCTACTCTCCTCACACTGTCTCAGGGTTCTGCTTTGGCAGTCACATTACAGCTACTCCCCTGGCTACTCTCTCCTGGAAGCAAAGGATGAGTCTGTGGGCTTGTGGGCAACTGTCTTACATGTCTGACATTCAAAAGTGTTCCACCCATTGCTCAGGGCATATCCACCTGCCTCTTAGCTACAGCTCTGTACCAGAATTCCACTCCTCAGCTGTACCTCATGGTCCTGGTTTCCAGAGGTATGCTCTGGGCAGAACAGTTGTTGCTGTTTGCCTTTACAACCCATGGCCCTGGAAGAGATTTCATGGACCTGCACCATCCCCTTGGGCTATGGGGGTCAAGAAGGGCAAAACAAGCAAGACATAGACTCTGATCTTTGGAAAAGGTTTGGTAAGTGACCTCTGCACTTCCCAAAGCCTTCTTGTGGTGCCAGCAGTGTGGTTCCCAGGGCACAGGAGCCTCTTGCCACATTCACATGCCAGCAGGTGACAGTGGCCACACCAACACCACCATCCCACCATCTGAGTGCTGTGTTTTCTACACCATGTGCACGCTACCCACCCATTCTCTGAGCCTTGCTGCAGGTGTAAGCTCTCCTTGCCAGGAGGCCTATCCAGCACAGATGAGTCTTTGTCTGGCCCCTACAGTGCTCCCAGTGAGACCAGCAAAAGCCAGGTCAGGCAGAGATGGGCACACACTGCAGCGGGCTGTGGTAGCAGCCTGGAGAGATGAGGTACCAGTGGGGGAAGCAGCTGAGGAAATCACCTCGTGTCATGACTGGAAGCTGCTCAAAATACTGGTGTGGTTTGGGGTGACCTCTCCCCATCCTCTGACCCTGATCCTCACCTCACTGTTTCCCACGTCAGAGCTTGGGACAGTCCTTGCCAATCTCACATTCATCTTTCAGCCACTGGGCCCCTGCTCCTGCTTGCTGTTCTGCAGGTCTTCCCTGCTGGGTGACACTTGGTTCCCCCTGCTTTGTGTGGATTTGCATGGCGAGGGCAGGGGGTAGCCACATTTTCCTTTGCACCTCGTCCTACCCTTGGCAGGTTAGAGGGAACCAGCTGATAGGGAACCAGCTGATAAAGAACCAGGTGACTCCTTTAACCTCACAGAGCCAGCTGGCCTCCTGCAATGTCCCTCTTGTCACAAGGGACGGAGGAGTCATCCCTGCTGTGTTTCGCCCGTTCCAAGGAAATGGCATAGCATGACAAACAGGAAAGAAACTCAACCACTTGTCTGAAGACTCCAGGACCTTCAGGACAGACTCAGGTCAGTCATCGTGTTCAACTGGCAAATGATTGAGCAAGAACTTGATTTTATCAGAGGGAGGTTGTCCATTCTCTATTCCAGTAGGGATTTCTTTGGTTATTATCTATTCATGCATTTAATTTCTTTAGAAACAGCATCTGCCCAAAAGCTCTGGGCAGCCTGCCATTCCTCCGATGTACAAAGTGTACTTGTTATTGAACCTGGGAATGCATTAGCTCCTGATCAGGCCCTGGTCTTGCAAAGCATTTTCCATATGCTTAATGTTGTGCGTATAGGAGCTATTCAGAGGAACAAAGCTAAGTTTGCCATTTTTTCTTTGTGTGCTACAGTGGGTCACATTCTGATTACTTGCAGATGCTGCATCATTCTTCCCCTTCCCTTAAAGGCACAAGAGCACACCCCACCTGGACATATGGAATGCAACGATCCCTGCATGTGAAATTATGCCAAGTACCTAACATTTCCATCTGATGTGATTCATTATTTGATTCTCCAGAAAGGTCTCAAGTGGAGCAGTTCTGCTTAGCTGCAGTCATACGGCCTCACCGTCGCTCTCAGGAGGACTGATCAAGGCCAACAAGTGTCCAGACTTGCATCTGGTAACTGATTTAGAACCAGCATCTGCCTCTGCCTGGGCACAGCTTGCTCGTCAGTAGAGCAACCCAAGCACTTCAGGTAGCTCCAGTGAAGTCACATACAATGTCCTTCTGCTGTTTCCTGCACAAAACCAAATATTTCCCCCTGTATGATGCTTTGTAACAGAAAAGCCACGTGGAAGAAAGAGGATCCCAAGGAAGCCTAAATCTAGAAAAGGACAAGATCCTTATAAAAATGCCCAGATGCCTCTGGAAAAATTTCCAGTGGTAATAACATCCAATAAAGCCTATTTTATACCTTTGTTGAACTTACGCAATCTCTCTGCTTCTTACATAACGCTGGCAAAACGCCACCCCCTCCCTGTTCTGGAAGAACCAAACCTACATGCTAGAGGAACAAGGTTGGAAAGCCTGGCCTGGGCCATTACTTTGCTGGAGCGTTTAAAGGACATGCGGAATACACTCGAGATGCCATGAAATAATAGCCTATGTCAAACAAGTTCTAAGCCTCTTAACGTGCCTTGTTTTGACCACTGAACACACCTGTTCCCCAGCTGGGGTGACATGTCGCTCTGTCCTCAGCAGCGCAGGAGTGGACCCAGATGTGGTCTCCTCTGCCCCACCCTGCACCATGGCAGGAGCTGGCCAGCAGCCTTGCGAGGAGGAGAGCCCCACACCCTTCTGTCCTCCACCTCCCTCCCCAGTTGGCCATTTTCAACCAGTCCCCTCCTAGGAGGTGACACCAGGACAGCTCCTTGGGCCGTGTTGGTTTCCCCTTCCTGGGGGTTACCCACCCCCAGGAATGATGGAGCTGACTGGGCTTTTCATCCTGCTGCTGGAAGGAGCCCACTGTCACCGTTGCTGACACCTGTGGAGGGATCAAGAGGAAATCTGGTGGGAGTGGGCAGCAGAGCTGCTGGTAATGCTTGGGTTTGGCAATTGAGGGGAACTGCTCTCCTGTGTGCAATGTTCCTGATTTATAAAGCACTAGTGCAAGCTGAGGAATAACAGAGGACATGCAAAAGCTGCAAAACACCTCTGAGTGCTTTGGATACTGACAGAAAAATTCCTCAGACCGCTTCAGGTGAGGGTCTGCGGTCTCCCAAAGCAGAGAAGAGACACGGAGGCACAGAGGGGGACACGCATCCCCTCTGTCTGCCCCATGGGCACGTGGGTCCCACACTTGGATGGGCAGGGTGGTGCAGGGGCACTGAGGGGTGGGCACGACTGCAGAGCTCAGGGCACCCATGGAGAGTGAGCGCTTTGGCGTAAACACTGGGGGTGGGGAAGGCGTCTGGGCGCAGGCAGGCTCAGACCTGCATGGTGCTGGCAGCCCGGATCCGTCCGTGGGGTTTCTGATTTCAGGAGCAAAATGTTCTGAGAAAGCATCTGCACTGGGTGCTGTCATCATCACCGCACACTGATTAGACTGTGGTCTTGCTCAGCCCTTTTCCATTCTTCTCTCCTGACACTTCTCTGCTGTGTAGATGAAGTTACAGGCATGGGCTTTTAATAGAATAAATAGTTTGTGTAAAAAAAAAAAAATTACTGTGCAGTTATTGCCCTCTTAAATCTGCTCATAAAGGGCTACAACAGGCGAGGGAGGAAATTATTGCTGACCTGCAGCTGGTCACCTTCTATGAGGGCTCCATCCAAGCCAGGCATTTCACACTTAGCTTTTCAAGATGTCATCTCATGAAATTTTATAAGCTCAGTGGGATCAGGTGAGGTCAGTACTGTAATGCGAGAGGAGCACGGTGATGCTGGGAGTGGGCAAGATGATTTGGCAAGCGGTGCTCTCGCCCAGCGTTCCGAGCCATGCCATGCTGTGCCGTGCCGGGGGAGCCATGCTCCAGAGTGGGTCCCTGACCATTTTGTTCACTGCAGATCTCGTGGTGTTGGTTTTCATGAGCACTTAGGTGCCAGCTTCAGCGGCCAGGGCAAATTACTCGTGGGTTGCAGACAGAAGGCCACCGAACAGGTTTGAAGGGATGAGGAAACATTTAGGTCATTTTTATCCAGAGCGCGTCTGCTATCTCTAGATCTTGCCAAGTGGGCATGACACCAGGAACAGGAGGTAAAGAGCAAGGAACAACAACGCCAGGACATTTTTTTCACCCTCTTCTCTCTCTGCCATTGGTTTCAGTGCGATTACACCAAATATATATCTGAATCCATGTAGCACAATGGGAATGCAGAAGGAAGCCAAGCTGAAGACCCGACTAGTTTGGTGGAAACTAACCTTGGCTGCCTGGGGACCATCTCATCTGCACAGGGTCATCTCCCTTAACTCCTCACACCAGATGGGCCTGGACACACTAATGGGGATGAGGAAAGGTCTGAGCCCATCTTCAAGGTTACTGACAGAGTTTGAAGAGAAAGAGATTCCATCAAGGTCCCAAGCCCTCCCGAACATTGTGTTTTTCAGGAGAGAGTAGGGATAGTTATTTTTACCCCTTTTCCCTTCTTCTTGCTCTGGAGCAATGTGGGCTGTACACACAGTGTAGGATGTGAGCACATACTGTACATCTGAGGTGAGATGAAACACAAATATGCCTTTTCATAATAGCATTTACACCTGGAAGAGAAGACCGGTTTATTACCTTGGTAAACAAAAGTTAGAATTCAAGCAAAGTACAAACTTTGCCCCGGGCCATTCTGACAGCTCACCTTGTGTTTGTGAACTCAGCTGCTAATGTGCAGCATGAAGCAACGGAGCCACCTCCAGCCCTCCTCCAGCCCCTTATCCTAAGCCCAGAGTTTAAAATTTTGTTATTTTCTTGGATGAGGTGCTGCTAGGAGGTGCGATGCACCCTGTCCATGCCCACTGGAGTGGCAGCTGTTGGTGGGCAGGGCTGTGTGTGGCAGCTCTCTGCTCTGCATCAGGATTTCTGTCTCTCTGCAGAGGGTGAGGATTGCAAGGCATGTAGGTTTAGCAACACACATGGTGCCAAACTGAGGGTTGTGTGGCAGGGATGTGCTAATGGGAAAGAAATACCTACGGCCAAATCTCAGCCTGGCACCCGGGAGGACCTGGCTCTGGGGACATGGCTATACCCTGTAAGGTGGTTCTCCAGTGTTGCAAGACTTTGGCCAAGGCTCTGGACCACTTTAAAATGTCCTCATTATTTGGGAACGCACTCCAGTTTGAGATCAGCAGCCTCCTGGGAGATACCTTTCCCTTCCTGCAGCAGCTCCTATGCTGGCACAACAGAGGCTTGCGCTGCTCTGTTCCCCATCTCGCCTTGTTGCAGCCTGTGTACTCTGTCAGCTGGGCAAGGAAGAAGGGGATCCAGGCAGATCTGAGAGGAGCTGGAGCAGCAGGATGTGTCTGGCACCATGCTCCCAACCCATCAATCCTCAGCCATTTTTCTCCGTGCCAGAAGATGGTTCCTGGACCAGGCAGAAAGCTGGCTCCGGGCTGGCCCGCTCTGTATTCTCATTAGGCAGCACCATGTGCTAAGGGCAGAAAACTGCCAGCATTGCCTGGAAAAGGGAAAAAAAAAGAAAAAAAAAAAGAAAAAGAAAAAGGATGGTCTTGTTGGGGTACAATTTACAGCTGTCCTCAAATTCCTGGCTCGAATATTTGACCAAGAAAAATCCCAAGTTTTTTCGCAAATTTGAGAAGTCCATGTGATTTCTCTCTGTTTTCATTGATGCCTTTGTTTAGTTCTGGTGACCAAAAGGGTAAGTGACTGTAGCCAAACAGTGTCAGAGAGGCTATAGTTTCAGGATATGCAGCCCACTGTGACACTGGCTTTCTGGTGAGGTTGCTTTCTTCAGAAGTTTTGAGCAGGTTTCTGAAGAATCCCCACTTTTGGGTGTTATCTCCAAAAATTTAAGTCTCCCTTGCTGGGTCTCTGTGGAGCTGGTGTGCCCAGGGCTGCAGAGAGGATGGAGGCATGCCGGGAGCTCTGCCTGCTGCCTGGTGTATGACTGTGTCCCCCTGCAGCAGCATCTCCTGACCCAGCTATGGAGATCATTAGCACGATGCTGTGTATCTCACCAGGCCCTGCATTTCACTGCAAGTCACTGCCTGCTTTTTCTGATGACTTAAACACTTTCTTCACTCTGTACAGGAGCTGTACCACGAAGAGGAGCTAAGCTTTTGAAACAGTTTGCCCTTTCCTAGACAACAGCACTGTTGCTGGTTGTTTTATTTAGCTCTGCTGACCCCAGAAACCTCCAGGATCACTTTAAGAAAACGAAACATGCCTGTTGGCTAGATGCAGCTGAGCTAGGAAATCCTCTGGGCATTTATGCTTAGAGCCCCACATCTCTGACAGAAGGGACTTGTTATACCTTGTGTGAGAACAGCTACTAGAGCGTGGCACGTACACCGTGACTTATCTGCACTTACAATCTCTTTAAGCTGCTGCGAGGGCACCTTCTTGTGTTATGCTTTCAAGGGAAGAAAACCATGACCCTGGACAGTGAAACAGTGACTTCTACAACCACATTTCTTTCTGAGTTGTTGATTGCTACTGGTTTGCATGAGGTGGAAAATCATTCTCCTGGGAGCAGTCACTGCCACAAAGGGACAGACCCACAAGTAGACCTTAGCGAACAACACAGAATTCATTCAACATATGGAATCCAGCAGAGACTCTCAGCGGAGGCAAAGCATCCACCGAAATACGTGAGCAAGTGCTCTCTGCCTAGGTGAGGGGTCCCTGGGGGAAGTCCCTTAAATCAAGAAAGCAGCAGTGGGGATGCCAGGGAAGAAATGCCCACTCAGCTCTCTGATCATAACTTGTTGACCCACTCACTTTGCTGGATTACAAGCAAAAGTCACTGGGGTTAAAATTAATCTGAATATAGCAACCCCATTTATATAACTGTGATTTCAATTTGTTGAATGATGGCTTTGGCTGTGTTTATTGCAAGGTCTTAAAAATTGTTGGAAGACGAGTACTTACAGAAATTAAATGCATCTCTGCATAGGATTTGTTTAACCACATCAAACACATCTAAGTACACACTGTACTGTACACTTGCGGGGCTCAGTTCTGATCAGAGATACAAGGTTCCCCGATGCCGCTGCTGCAGCAGGATGACATAACTTTGCCTGGCTGTTCGAGTCCCTTTGCTTGAGTGATTAAAAACAAGACCAGGCAAAGGAACAAATAGAGCCCAGGCAAAATTCTGCCTGGCTCATGAGAGATTGCAAACAGACCTGATAGATCACTTCCATCTCTAACTTCTTTTAGATTCTGTCGTGATTCTCTCAGGCATTTTGCAAAATAGGTGTGCCAGAACACATGCATTTGCAATGGGCTTAGAGAGGGGCAGAGCTGTATATAAATCTGTTTGAGAACGGCTGTGTGAGCTGTGGGTTCTGGTCAGCGTTACATCTGCATCTCCAGTTTGCACATCTTTAAGCCAGACCAGAAAAAGTGTTGTCAGTTATGAAAGTTTGCTCCATCTCCTAGCATATGAATACCAACGGACCACGTTATTTGCAGCAGTTTCCCAATGGTGCAGGACCCAGCCATGTTCTGTAAAAGAGCCCATTTCCTCAGTGCTTGTGTTAGACCTGAAGTTTGTTTCTACAACATCTCTCCAGAAACTCTCCAAATGGAAACAGTCCAGTGAGTGGAAGAAAACCTTACTTTTGTGCACCGGGGTGACCCAGTGATGACAGGGCTCGAGGCAAGAGGGGACATATTCCACTGGTTGCCTTAGCATTTGCAACACTTGCACCAGCACTTCTCTTGAGCTTGTGCCACCTGTGTGTGGCCACGAGGCCAGCTCCATTCACCTCAATAAACACACCACACCTGTACAACATCCCTGCACAGCTGCCTTGCGCTTGGCCAAAGCCTGACATGGATTATGGTGCACAGCAGCTCTGTCCAGCGTTCCTGTAATGGATTTCTTCTGACAGTGCTCCTCTCTGATACCGATCATAAAAGGAAATCTATCCAGGCAGCTGGGGGTTGAATAGTGAGCCCCATGAGGGATGGATATTTAATATAATGTAAAATGTTGGATAACTAGTTAGTTTGTAATTGACTGTTATGTAAATACTGAGGCAACAACAATAATAAACATCGTGCTTTCAGTTTTCTCTCATTGAAGATCTTTAAGAAGGTAATCGATAAAGGTTTCACAACAAGAGGGAGTTGGGCATTGCTTTGACGATAGCATGATTTGTTAGGAAAACACTGAAAATGTCCCAGAACCAGAAAAGCTTTGAAAACTTCCCAGATTTCTTTGCAGGACCTGCTTCCTTGTGAGGTTTGGCCAGGTTCAGCAGGCCCTGCAGAACAGCCTCTGTGCTGGCCATCCCAGGAGCAAGAGGAGACAGTGCTCAGACAGACAGAAGGCCCTGCAAGGGGAAATGGAGGAGGCTTGTTCTCCACACCTCAAGGCTCCAAAGGCTTACGCTACAGTAGGGGAGTGTTTATTCAGAGACGAAGGAGCAGCAAGGCTGGAGGTGCCTTACAGCTGATGGCCTGGCGGTGATAACAAATCCATGCTGAGAGATTTCCAAGGGGAGGTGAGATGACCTCCTCTCTAAAGGGCTTGGGTAAGGTCTGTGCCTCTCAGAGCCCTCCTGCTCTGCTCTGGGATGCTCTGATCCAGCAGCCCTGGCCCCTCACTGCCCGGCTGTGTGCTCATACTGCCAGGAGCACTGCTCTTCTAGCCTTATTTATGGCGAGCGGCTGAGCGCCCAACCATCTGGAACCCAGCCCCAATAATCATGTCCTCTGCCAAAGCAAATTGAACCTAATTGGTTGGAAAAAGAGGAGGGGGGGAAGCAAGAACAGTGCAATCAACAGCAGCGACAACAAATACCCCAGCTCACCCCAACCCAGTGCTCAAAACAAATCATTAAATATCATTTAAAGTCAAATTTCACCAACTGTCGGACAGGCTTATCCAAGTTTGGCCTTATCAGCATTCAGCACCACTGCCCGGGATGGATGAGGAGACACAAAACTGCTGTAGGGCCATTGAGGGAGAGGGTGCCCACGCTCTGGTTTACTCTATGACCCTTTATGCTTTTCGGGAAGATAGACAAAATATATATCTGAGAAAGAGGTCTGTTCTTGGGGCTGTGCTGCAGCTCTCTTGGGGCCATTATTCAGAGGCCACCTCCATACTGCTCTGGGGTTCTTGCACCACCCCCAGGTCTGATCCTGGCAGGGTTCGCATCACCCTGGGATCTGATCCTTGTGGGGCTGATGACACCTTGGGATCCGATCCTGGTGGGGTTCATGCCACTTTGGGATCCAATGTTCTTCCAGCAGTAGGTGAGGCGATGTGGTTGACATCTGCTGCTCGTTTGCTCTCTCACTCTCTCCCCAGGGAGGAGCGTGTGCAATGGACTGTTTTGTTTTGTTTTGTTTTCTGTGTATACATATTTTTATATATGCATATGCGGAAGCACAGATACAGACACGGGCACGGATTTCCCAGCTCTCGCCTTTCCTCCCACTCGCAGACTAACACTCTAAGCACACTGCTCAGAGCAAAATGAGCGAGGCACTCTCTCTGATCCTCAGCGTATCCTGGCCCTACACCTATCTTTTAAAGGATGCAAGCATGGAAAAATATGTCAATGTGCCTCACATCTTCCAGGCTGATGACTTGGTCTGGACTTCACAACTCTTCCTTGGTGTGCCAGTTCCTAAAAGCTGGGGTTTCCCCTCAAAAATCTCTCCACCAGAAGAGTTTCTCTTAGCCTCAGAGGGGATGATGCCATCTGAGCCAGGTGACATTACCATTCTCCTGGACCCATACGTTTTCCTGAAGAAGTAGTTTTTATTTCCCACTCCGGGGGAAAGTCCTGCTAAAGGCTGCCAGAAATTATTTTGCAGAATGTGGTTTTTTCTTAATCTTCCTGCTGTGTCTTAGAGGTGATAGAAATCCTTGGGGCTCCTCTAGGAGAAACAGCTCTTGGGACATTTTAGATGTTTCAAACAGCTGTTATGGGAGGGCTGAAGTGTTTTGGATGCTGTGATTTATATATTTTTTCTGTCTACAAAACCACGTTGCCTTCTGGGCAGGTGGTGATTGATAAAGGCAGGTCACTTCACCAGACAGGCAGCTCCCCAGACATTGCTGACAAGGTGAGAGATGCTTCATCTATGCTTCCAAAAGCTCTTGGCCTCTTTTTCCCTTTCTAGTGGTGCTTATACTTTCACAGCCTGGAAATACTTTCTCCCCTGCTCTATGTGAGCCTCCTTCACAGACAGTTCACAGTTCTAGTTTTTACTTTTCCATTTTCTCTGCCATTTCCTCTGCCCCTATTCTGGCTATACAGGACTTCCTGGTCCCCTGCTCATCCAGCATTTTATAGTCCCCTCCAGAAACAAATCAAGCTTAATTCTCACACCAATGTCACCCCTTGCTGCCCCTGCTCCTTGCAGGCTGCTGTCAAACTCCATGCTGGTTAGAAGCCTCCTCCTAATTTTTATCCCAAATGTTTTCATTCACCAACTGATTCCCCCATTTGTTCTCATGCCAACAGGATTTTTTAGCCTGGGTAGCTCTCCTACCACCGTGGTGTTCATGCCTGTGGTGTATTTACAGACAACAAAGCTATGCCCTCTTCTCAGTTTTGCTAGACTAAACAAGCCAAACAGTCTTGAATGTGGGTGAGGAACACATTCCAGAGACCTGCTGAACCTGGGACACCAACAGGAGCGGCTGCTGGGGGGTTCTCCTGGGTGCCTACTGCTTCTGTAGTGCTTCTGCTTTCAGCTGCTAGAATCAGGGAGCATGACTGACTGCCAGGACAGTTTGTCTTCCTCCATCCTCACTGTGGACAATTTTCCAGTTCTGTTTTCATTACAATGCATTGCAGGTAAACCTGGAGGTGACAGCAACGCATGACACCTGTCCCCATCTTCTCACCTTCCTCACTGTACTTTTCCTTCCTTGCTTTCAGATCTCCACCTGCTGGGTCTGTCTGTCTGCCTAATGCGCAGCACCAGATTTTCAGAATGCATAGCTGTTTGTACGGGTAAATCTGTATTGGCCATCCAGTCTGGTACTGCGTGGGCAGGCAGGCTCTACAGCTGCCACTTCCCTTTCCTTCGCTTCCCAAAGAGAAGGGCTCTGTAGTCAGTGGGACTGGACACACCATGGATTTATTCAGCCAGTGGCACTCAATGTCTGCTGGCTGGGGGATGCATGTGCTGCTCTCATGCTCTGAGGGCAGAACCAAACAATCTCTGAGCATCTATCTGCGTCCTGCAGCCCTGAGCCTCAGCTCACCTCTGTGTAAACCCTCCCAGAGTGAAGGAGTTCCTATCAAAGTGTGTTGAAAAGATCAGTTTAGCGGACGGGGAAGAAATCAGCTATAACCTCCAGCTGCCTTTCCGCAGGCTAGTAGCAGCGGGGCAGGAGAAATCTCTCCTCCTTTCGCTCAGCCTGGCAGAGCCCTCGCGGAGCAGTATGGATTCAGCTGCCCAGGGCTGCAGCAGGGCATGTGGGCAGTGGGGAAGGGCCAGCTTTCAGCACATAAGATTTTCAACCGGTGGAAGGATTGCCACCGGCTTCCAAGAAGTGCCTCATCTGGGGACCATCGGCCTTCCTTTGAGGACGTGGTTTCTGTCGGCCTTGGCTGCAGAGCTGCAGGCTGGGGTGCACAGACCTGCAGAGGAGCAGCTGTGGTCAGCTTTCTCTTTTTGTGATTTCTCCTTTTTCGTTATGACTTCTTGGCCAGGCTGCATTCCAGACCTGCAAGGCTGCTGCAGCAGCCTGTGGGCAGCGGCACGTGGAGCAGCACATTCATACCGTGAAAGCACACGGAGCGCTGTAGCCTAGCAGCCTTCCTGAGGGCTCTGCCTATGCCTGTCTGTGTGTCTGTCTGCATGTACACATGTTGCTGTTACAAAATGTGATTTAGGAGAGGAGTGAGTGAGGAGAGTTCAGTGGGGAATAGAGAATGGGAATGAGTTTCAAATCTGAGGCCATCTTACTTCATTTTAAGAAAGCCTTGGGAACAGTGTATTTCAGCTGTGACTTAATGTGTATTTGCCAAACAGTTACACTTGATTTGAAACACTACATTGTTCCTACAGAGCACCAAAAGCACTTTATGGAAAGACAGCAAGCTATTGAATCAGGTTTGAAGCCTGGAGCTTTATCCTTGAGACACTCTTTTTTGAGACAACCTTGGCCTAGACTATTTTAAATCAGCAACTCTGGAACTGCTGATTTCTCTTCCCTAGCACAAAAGAGCTCTCTACAGTAAGAGTCCCAGCTGTACCCAAGACAGAGCTCTGCCAGGAGCTGATCTATGGCTGAGGCACCGAGCCTAAGACCCTCCCAAGAAAATCCCTGTTGTTTCTCACCCAAAGCCCAGCACTGATGAAGGCAAAGCTTCAAACACGACAAATATTACTGCCCTGTGCAATGCCCAAATGGAAAGCACAGAAACACCGCGATGAGGAGGTTGCTGTCCGTGCCCAGGAGAGAATTAGAGCCCCTACGCTTGCACATCTGGGACACTGACATTCCTTGGGGTCATCCAGCAGCTGGATCCAGGCTTCTTCATCAAAGTTTATGGTGCATGGGCAGCTTTCAGTAGGTTGTGAGGAAGCCTTGTTTTGCTCACAACACCTTCAGAGTTGGAAGCCAGAGTCTTTTACGGCATCAGGATGCTGCAATGTGAAATCAGTGAGTTTCTGACACCTGCACCGTGCAATACACGGCAGTTTCTGTTCACAGTGGCTTGGGCAATCACTTTCCATTGCCTTACCTTTATGCCCGCCTGGTTTTACTTTCAGTTTAGGGCTCAGGCTCACCCAAATCTCTGAGGTGAAATAAGCTCAATAGAAAGTAGCATGAAAGAGGACACTACCCGCATTTCCTCCAGCCTGGGCCTGTTCTCTAGAAATGTGCATGAAACTTTGAAATTGGAGGCTGGCTCATGTTTTTAATAAGATTGTAAACAAAAATATGAATCAAAACACTGGTTACCTTCCAACCCATGATACAGGGATTGATCTGAGTGCATACATGCAAGTGTTTAAAGCATTTTGCCTTCTTCACTCTAAGGCTCCCACCAAATCCTTTGCATGGGCAGTGTGAATGCTGTGACCTTTTCCTCCTGAGTTTGTCTTCAGTACTTCTTCTTCTAGTTTTCAATGTACTAGTAAGTTATCTCTTCCTGTTAGAACTAGATATAACCCTGATAGCCTTGGGGGTGAAGCCTGAATTGAAGTCATAATTTATCTGCCGTGTGATTTCCTTTTCTTTGGTATTTGCCTTGAGTGGTCCATCAAACCTCAGATTTTCTTGCAGGCCTCCTACTTCTGATTTGCTGGATAAATTTTTGGACGTTTAGCTTGATAACTTAATCTCCTAATCCCCCACATTTTCTTCCCAGCTGCTTGTGACTGCTGTCTGCTGTGTTCTTCCCCGCGAGCCCAGACTGGAGTTCCTGGCAGGAACTCCTGTGATCCAATAACATCGTGTACCTGGCCTTTAGCAATACTACTTCTTGTCACATTCTGCTTTCTAGAAGCAGGTTCATGCCCCGTGATTGTTATATATATCCCTATATCACAACAAAGGGCCCACAGAGTGATGCAGCAGGGATGTGTCCTGCCACGCTGACTCAACACTTTTAATTGGGCTTTAATAACTTTCAAGATAATTGAAATCCCTTCTGTGCAATCTTTCCATGTTCTGAGTGAGGAGGATTAAAACACAAGCTTAAACATAGTCGGTGCAGACTTCTTTTTCTAATACCTTCTGAGTCCAGTGAGACACTTCTTCTGCACTGACTCAGAAGGAAAAGCACACTCTGTTGAATCAGCACCACCACTTCCTTCCTTTGCAGCCGTACCATTGACACACTTACCCTGCTCGTCTTGAGAGAACCAACGACAGCAGTCTCAAAGAAGATAAAACAGAGGTGCAGAGAATATATAGCAAGGAAAAAAAAAAAAAAAAAAGGAAAAACGCTGGAGGGGGAAGGCAATCCTAATCCTATGCAGCTGATAACTGTGATTACTGTGCTCTTTGTTAAGCAATCCAGCTTGACTGAAATGAGTGCCACTGAGCTTAGCATCCTCCCAATAGCTGATGTTATGCGTCATGTCACACTGCCAGGGTAGAAACAGTGGCTGTGAGGGCTGCTGTGGAGAAAGGGGCTTTGACCCAAGCAAAAGGGAGCAGCTGATCTTACCAGGCAATGCCACCTGATGACTCTTTCACCAGACACAACTGCCTTGGGGTGTTTGTCATGCCTGGTCACAACAACGCTGTGGTGAATAATTGATTTCCATTCCCTGCTGCAAAATGCCTGGGCAGCAAGACCAATCCAGCTCAGCTCTGCTGGCAAGATAATTAAAAGGTGTCCCTTTTTTCAAGACCTGCTGTATTATCATATCTGGCTGTGCTGGCCCAGAATGCTTGGAGCAGTGCAATCCCACATGCAGCAGGGCTGGACTCCCCACTGCAAACTGTGCTGTTGGCTGGAGCATTTTGGTGGCTGAGGGTCCAGCTCCATCACCTTCCACTGCTTGCATCTGGGGACTGCACATGCCTCCTACAGTGATGAGAAATGGATATCTGGATCTCCAGACAGACTTAGCCATGGCTGGTATAGGACATACCTTAATGTCCCTGGTGAAGCCATTCATTCAGCACTAGATTTTGTGCAGCCTGGTGGAGAACAGGACAAAGGAATGCTAGACCCAACTACAAAGCTTTGCAAGGTTTTGAAGCTCCTTTTGTTGCGATGTTGCATCTTTCCAGGGACTGTTACGGGGGGGATGGGTGTATAAAGCTGCCAGAACGGTTTGAGCCTGACCGTCTTCACTTAGCCTCAAACTGATGGCACAGGAATGTGTACTGTGTCAATTATCATCATCACATGTCAGATTAGCTGTCTTTCAGACAGGGAATGAAGGCTCCTGCCCATCTCCCAGGCTAACAGCAGTGGCTGGGTGTTACATGGCACAGCTGGGTTTGGAGTAACCGTCAGTGAACAAGTCCTCGAGCAAACCAGCTCCCCGCTCACCGAACAGAGCTGCACTGCTCTGAGGCTCTGCGGGACCTGAACAGTAGAGCAGACCTGGGGAGGAAGGTTTCTTTTCAAGCTAGAGGCATGGTAACAGGATTTGACTTTTACTTTTAATGTTTCTTTGCTATTTTGTCACCATTCAATTTTTTTTTTTACTTAACTTTGGTTTTCTTTCTTTTCACTAAATCTCGCAGAATCGTGTGAACCAGAGAGCTCAAAAGCTAGGTGAAATTTTTGCCCCAGGCTCGCAACATGTAAGATGTGTTTGTGTGTGTGTGAGTATGCATGTCTTCATATGCACAGATGAGTCATTCTTACTCTTGCTCGTGTTATTTCCGGGAGGGGGAAGTGAGGTGGTTTGATCCAAGGTAGGAGAATGCAACGCACGGGCCTCTGGCACGAGGCAGGATCTCCTGGAGTGTTTTCTGACTCAGTGGAGGTGGGCAGGGAAGGGAACCTGCTGCAGCTTTCCTAGTGAAGGGGTGGGCAAATCAGACCTATGCCTTGGTGTCTTCGCTGGTCAGAAAGCGACAGGCATCTCCTCTCCCTTCCCTCACTTTCTGTGTGTCACTGCGGGCAGAGGCAAGACTCAGAGAGGAAACCGCAAGTGGTCTGGGCTGCTGAGTCTCAGCAAACAGCAGAACAGGCTACAGGTGCAGCCTGCTTGCTTTCCGAGGAGCCTGATGCATTTCTGCCCGTCCCTCTCCCAGGGACATGCCATCTTCCCTGCCACATCTTCCACTCCTCCTCCGCCACCTTCCCCAGCAGAGGCTGACCTTTTTCGTCTCCTTGTTGTCCCTTCCTATTAAACATTACTGGTGGCTGGCAGATTTAGCGCTGGCAAGAAGGTGCATGCCCAATAAAAACTGACCCAGATTGTCACCCATGATTTGTACTAAGCCCAAATGGGACCATTCCTGTTGCTCTGAGTTGTTTAATTCAGTGTAAGATGAATTATTTTTAATCATCTCACTCCTTCTGGATCCTGGCTGGGGACAGTACCGTCTATATTATCATATATTAACATGGAACTGAGGTTGAAAATACACATCAGCAAAGCAAGATATTCCTGGGCTAATTTATGGCTCATCCAGTAGCAAAGACCAGGAAAAATCCAGGAAAGTGTGTGCTGCAGAGAAGGTGAGCCCGAGTCTGTGGGATCAAAGGGTGCAGGCAGGATTTGGACAAACTTTGTATGCCAAGATGCATTGGAGCCAGGACCACGGGGATCAGAGGAGGACAGGAGCTGGCCCAGACCCTTGGTTGTCACTAAAGTTGTCATCTGTGAGACCCCAGTGGTGTCCAGGATGGGAAGAGTGGCCAGGAGAGCTTGGGGTGACACTCCCCACACCCTTGATTTTGTCATGCGACCTCCTTGTGTGTGCCAGGTTCCTCTGTTCTCCCAGCCGGCACGTGGGGTTTGTGTCCCTGTGTTGCGTGTCACCTGTGTGGGCTGCCCACCCCCAGAGCCTGGCCGTCGTTACAACATGTGTCGTGTTTGGAAATGCTCGCCCAGCGTTTGGGCAGACGTATTTTTTCTTGCGTCTTTTGGGGTTTCTGTGACTCCTTCTGCAAGGAGACAACTGTGTCTCCTCACACCGTCCTCCTCCATGTGGCACAGGGCTTTGCAAAAGCCTTTGGCAACTTTGTTTTCCTGCATGTTCCTGGACATCTCTTCAGAAAAGTCTCAAGCAGCCATTTCCAAAGAGCTCTCAGGTATCAATAAGGACATAAAGTCAGTAAACAGCCTCTGCTGGACTCTGAGCAGCACTGAATGTAAACCTCCCTCTGCCCTGTGCAGGAAGGTGAGATTTTCCTTTGGGAAGCTAGTGGCTGTCTCTGCCTGCTGGGAACAGAGTGCAGACTGGAGCTGCGTGGGGTCTGAGAGACATCAATACAGTGAGTAACACAAAAGCCACCTCAGTCTGGGGACAAACAGCCCACCTTCATCCCTCTCTGCAGTACTGGGGAGCACTGGGATCCTCATGGTCACAGCCTAGGGCTGTTCCAGAGTCAGACAGAGCCTCTGCAGCCACAGTACTTGCATGTCTGGGACAAAGAAACCAAAGCCAGTCAGGAAAATCCTCCTAAACCTTTTCCACAGCAGCTCTCTCTCTGGACTGCTGTCTGGGTGCAGCCTCACTGGCAGCACTGGCAGCTGCAGTCTGGGCTGGCTGGCTGTGGTAGCACTCATGGGGAGGTGCCAAAGTAGGTCCATCAGTGGAACTCACGTGCTGAATGTGCTGCCTGCTGTAGGGTCTTCTTGCTGGAGAACGGGGTGCTCCACCTGTGTTACGGAGGCTTGGCAGTTCATGATTAGAAACATAGGAGCGTTGAAGTAAAATGAGCTAGGAAGGTACTTAAGGTCAGTACTTCCAGTGGCATACAGAAGATCTGCATTAGTGTGTAGATGGACATTAAAGGCTTTGCAGATTTTCATGTAATTCTGGAAAGTCCAGTTTACTTTCCTTTGGCTGGTGGAGCTTTTTCCAGGCACTCAGGTGGGAGAAGGGAATTATTCTCAGGGAGTTATTTTGGAGTAGCATCAATATGTGCCTTCAACAGATGGATAGAGGAGGTGGAGGATCCTGACATGTTGGTCTGATGGTGATGAGAGATGCTCTGCTAATGTGGCAAACCATGGGTGTGATTTTTCTAGTGCTTAGGAGGGTTAAGAGGAGGTCAGTGCACATGGATGAGGTAAGGACACTCGTGGTGGATGTTCTGAACAGCCAGAGAGCCTGGGCTGATGCAACTGCACAAGAGCAGGTAGTTGTGGATGCATAGAGTTCCTGCTCTGAGCCTGGGGCCACGGTAAGAAATGCATATGTTTGTGCATAAGGCCTTTATTACAATGACCTCACCCATATGTATACATTTTAATCATGCCAGTGAATGCATGCTGTGTTTATTTTTAATACAGCGCTTGTTTTGATGTTACAATTGTGATGGTGTGGATCTAATGGCAGTGACTCTTCATCTTAGGCCTAAAATCCAGAGCTGAAAGTGAAAAGACACTTTGCATTACTTTAAAATACAAAAGGGAATGTCCCTGGGCAAATTAGCCCTTCATTTCCATTCTAGACTGTAGTCAGCTGTCTGCTGCCTGCAGTCCACAGTGCACCAGAAGCTCTGGAGGTCACCCGAGGTCCCTTCTCCTGCAGCGTCCCGCAGCCAACCAATAGGTGATGGAAAGGCAAACAGACCTTTGGGGGAATGTTCGCTTATACCATGACCTTCAGTATGACCTCAAGGACAAAACACAGTCTTTGTTAGCCCTGAATTTTATTTGACATGCTGTTAATTCCCTCTTTCTTGCCCTGGATAGCTCAAAAAATCCCCAAGAGGAAGGTGTGTACTCTGATTCTCAGACCTAGCCGAGCTTTCCATTAGCCATTGTGCTGATGGAGTGCTTGTTACAGTAGCAGTTCCCACCAGCTTGTCATAGAGGAAATGCGTTTAAAAAAAAACTACTAACAAACAGAAAAAAGATCAGTGGAGATGTTGGCAACCGATCGGTGTGACAGAGCCTCAGGAAGACCAGGGATCTCTGACTTCAGCCTTGTGCTCGCCTGCACTGCATTGTTGCTGGGTCTGCAGAGATCCCACAGTTTTGTAATGCATGACGTGTGCTGGTGATAGACAGGCAAGCCAGTGAGATGAAGGCAGGCTGCCAGCGTTCCCTTCACTTTGAATGCCCTTGGCTGTCCTGAGACTCGTTCCAAAACATTTAAATCGCTTAAGTGTGCAGTGATGTGTTTTAATTAGTGCAGAGGAAGGGGGCAGTAAAATACAGGTGTCTTCAGTATTAATTTGGCCTCGTGGTTGAGGCACAGGTGCTAGAAAGCCATGAGTGCCTGGATCTGCCTCTGCCTCATTGCAGCATGTACAGCACCACAGTCTGTCCAGTCTCAGTGGGGTCGATGGTGCTGTTCTGCTGTCAGTGGGTGCCCGGGACGCGAGGTACCGTGGGAAGGGTGAGTATAGCACGTAGGTTACCTGTGACATCTCAGTGCTTCTGCCTAGAAAACGAGCTCTGCAAAATAAACAGTGAGTTTATTATTAATAAGCAGGACCTGGAGACAAAGGGCTTCCTGTGACACGCTTCCTGAAAAGTTTTAAGTGGTGGAGGTTTCTCCAGAGTCCTCCATACAAGGTGAAGAAAATGATAGCATCATAAGAAGAGACTGGTGCTCCCATCATGCAGGTGGGGAACACAAACACCGCACAGCTACACAGCTATGGAATCAAATCAGGGCTTCACTTACACTGTCTGGAAGCTCTATCTCTCACCAAGAAAACAAACAAACGAGCAAACAAGCAAACAAACAACTGTGTAGAACTCTACAGAAGGGGTATTTCTGGATCCATTGTTTTCCCCGAGGATTATGGAGAAAAAGTGTAGAAAACTTTCTGGGTTATAATTAATGTAAGAGAGATCAGATGATTTTGAAATTTCCAGTGACACATGGATTATTAGGGATTACATGCTGGCTCAGTGAACAGGACCAGCTTCAGCATCTATGTCCTAATCATGATTCTCTAAGACTAGGCATATTATGACTTGCCAATGTGAATACATTGCCCACTGATACATCAGCACTCCTTCCTTCTGAGAAACTCTGGTATTTTAAGCAACGGCTCAACCTGCAAAATGGTCAGAAGATCAAGCATTAGCTGACCTGGCTAGCCAATTACCCTTCTGAATTTGGAAATAAAAGGTCAAAATCTCAGCCGGACTGCAAAGGACTAGGACACTTACTGTGAGAGACTTCTCTTCAGAAAGCCACCCTAACTGGATCTTCTAAGCTCCTCAGATACTCAGAATTTGAATGGCAGCTAGGAATGGCTTTGATTTTGTAGAAGTTTTATTGGGGAAATTTAACGAGCACCTGCAATTAGTCAGTGTGAGTCTTACCAGCATGGTCAGTTCCTTAATTTAAGGAACATTCGAACCGTGATTCATTTTGAAGTGGAACTTGGCTATGTTGCTGCAGAAAGAAGAAATGACAGAGGGGAACAAAGAGAATGAGGAAATAGTTGTTTTAGGCTGAAAACAACAACATGTTCCTGGAAGTACACTTTCAGCCCCTGTGCAGGCCTGGCTCATGCCAAGGAAAGAATTCCTGCGTGCAGTTGGATCTCCTGGTCCTACAAAGTTTCTCGGCTCTGCAGAGCAAAGCTGTGAAAGGCAGCGTGTACTGCCCAACACCACTTACCAGACTGCACTGTGCTCTACAGCCATGCAAAGAACGTTTTCTGTGCATTTCCTTGTTCCGTGAAAGCACTAACGAGTTAAATACTTGCATAGAAATGTAATAATAGTGATTAATGCATTCCTGTCCAGGCTCTGGTCATTCTTCTGACATAATCTGTCGTTCTTCGAGACCATAAATTCTTTGCTCATGCTGATGGGTGTTTGGTTCTGCAGCCTGACTGAAGTCAGCATGAAATGAAAGTGTTGCACCTCTTGCAAGATGAAATCCACCCATTCTTGATCAAGTGTATGCCTTCCAGAGTAATAAAAGCAGTGTGGCAACTAAGCCTGTAAAGAGGAGATCAAGCAGAGGAATGAGAAAGAGTTCATTGCCTGGGAAGAAGGCCTGGCAAAGCTCACAGCGGTGAAACCAAATGGAAATGTTGCAAACTTTCACCTAGAATAAACAATCTGCATCAGCTGGAAGTGCTTTCCATCGCACTGGTTCCCAGGAACAGAGTTGCATCATTTTCTTGATACAAGCCTGCCAAAATCTGTAGTGACATACTAGAATCCTGCTGATTAGCCAAGCTCTTGGCACATATGTATGGCAAGAGATTTTTATTTATTGTTACTTTTTTGGTAGGAATTGCTTGTAGATTAAAAATGGGAGGGAGGAAACACAAATACATATTTATTTGGGTGGAGGAGACTTTGGCTTTAGGGTAGAATAATGCATTGTGTTACGTGGCAGCTTTCTGTCAGAAGACCTCAGACATGGAATACCATTATTAAACTCCCAGCTTTGTCTGTGGCAGATGAGACATGCTCCATTTCTCAGATGGGCAGAAGCTGGCCAGAGATATTAAGCATCAAATACTCTCAGATCCCCTTAAGTCAATCCTGACTTGCTTCCCCATGGTTCTGAGCACCCTGCCCTGTGTTTTTATGTTCGCTTCTGAAAGCTGCCTGCAGCTCTTGCAGTTAGTAGGCACTCTGGCTGAGGAGCTGGTGGCACACTAGGGTTGGAGCTCAGGAGCTCTGGCTTTCCAGCTACTCTGCTTCCTGCTGGGTTATATTTGGAAGCAGGGACATTGTTCCTCAGTGCCTGCACTTCAGAATAATCTTACTTTGATAAAG
>VXAV01003355.1:32448-88024 GCA_013399715.1 Alectura lathami
TTTTTTTTTTTTTTTTTTTGTAAAGCAGGAAACTGCCTGAATGAATAGAAACACTGTCAGAGGGCTAGAGTACGAGAATTGAAATAGGTGAAACGTTGGCAGCAGGAGCAATGCGCCGGGATTGTCTGCTCCAGTGTCTGTGTTGTGCATCACTTGAGCACATAAATCCTTGGAATCCTTCACTATTTATTTGGATACCAGCAGACTGAGTGCATATCTACCTCGCCAGTGTCTTGGAGGATTATCCTTAAGGGACAGCCTCCCCCTGCCAGTCTGCTTGCACAACTCAGCAACACACAAGGCTTGGGATGGGTGTTTATGCATAGGTTTTATTCTAGGCTGTCTTAGGAAAAGGTTTAAAGGACTAACATCAGGGAGAACTGGCTGCCTATTTTTTCAGATGTTCCAGTAGCTGAACATGCTGCGGAAAAGTGAAGAAGTTGGTGAGTGTTTTCTGAGCTACCTGTGCAAACACTGGTGAGATGCAGATACCACCCCGACAAGCAGCAGGCAGCTTCATGCAAGCGCACTGGCTCCTGCGTCTCCAGTCTCTCTCTGCCTGCATTTGTTCCTCCTTTGCCTGATGGCACATCTCCCCCACACAATGGCATGTAAAATCTAATCTCTACTGAAAGCTCTGCAGGGCAGGAACTCACACATTCAGATCCAAATAGGCTACTCATGCCTTTTTAATTTCACTGAATCAGAATAACAACAGCAAGGAAATAAAGTAACAGCCAAAGAATCAAGTCAGCACGGTGAAACAGGTCCCTTCTCTGCCTGTCTTACAAGTTGCATCCGCACCACTCCAATGGTGGCGGGAAGTCTCCTAGTCACAACTGGTAAATGTTTTCCTTTTAAGCATCCCAGAAAGCACTTAGCCACCAAGGAGTGGCCAGTGAAGTCCAGTAATTTGCAAAGGCACAGAGACCAGCACCGTGCTGAGAAGCATCCCAGGGCATGAGATGGCCAGAAAGCCCCCCATACTCTGGGAAGAGCAAGCCTGGAGTTGGTGCACTCCCACACACTTCTGCACCCTGAGCTGGCACAATGCTGCTCTCTCCAAACATCGGTCCTGCTGCCATCTGGGTGACAGGTCTTGCACAAGAGCCATGCCATTACATAAGGCTTGGGCTGTTTACAACTTCCCGCCCAGCGCACACCCGCCATGTGTTAATCAGGATGGTTCATAGTCAGTCCTGGAGTAAACAAACGCAACTTCACCAGAAAACACGGCAGCCACACCTCTTCACTCCAGGTGTGCGTTTTGGCCCACTGTCTGTTTCTCCATAGTGATTAGGGACTGGTATTTAAGGCAATTTCTTAACAGGACTTGGGATCGGTGGTTTATCTCCTCATTAGCTTGGTAATATCATTAATTAAGGTTATGTCAACGGACATGATGCCACAGCAGATGGGTGTTATCAGTGGCAACAGCCTTCCAGGGTTTGTGTTCGCAGCCTGCCTACCGTGATGCGCTGATTAGCATCCAGCACAAGGTGGGGACATGCCCTTTCTCTGCTCTGCTGGCAAGAACCCTCTCTGGCATCAAAACGTCTCGAGGCAGGCTCCAGAAAACCCCTAAAAGTCCCTGTGCTCTCCTTCAGCTGATGAACCAGCTCAGAGAAGGGAACAAGTAGCACCTGCATCCCACCTGCCCCTCAGGCAGCCTACCCACCCTCTAAATCAGCCTGCTTAGTGAGGTAGCAAGTTGTAAAATCTAAGTCCCTCCATGCCACTTAGTGATAGAATCAGAGAATATCCTGAGCTGGAAGGGACCCACAGCTTCTGAGGGGCAGGGATGGTTGTGGTACTGCATGGTCCCACAGTTTCTTGGTCTGTGGAGCTTGTCCTGGTGGAGGAACAGTGCTGTGTTTGCATTCTTCCTCCTCCTCTTCCACCTAGCACACTGCTTGTTCAGCTGGCTCTATGTTTTCAGCTCAGAAAATTAGCATGAATGAAATGTGGTGGACTCTGTCCCATGGTGCTAACATCAGGGCTGGGTACTCCGGAGCACACCGGCTTGTAGGGCTGGGAGGAACCCATGCACGGGGTAATCGTGGTGCTCCCTCTAGATTTGAAGCATGAATGTCACAAAATCCATGAACCAGTGAATTTTGAGGCTTCAGAAGAGAAAAGTCAGTGAGTTTTGCCTGTCCTGCTGACATGATACTCTTAGATGTGACATGAAAGCGTGAAGACCTTTTTGAAACTTTCTCCTCTTCTGCTCCATGAGACATAAGGTTAAGCCAAACATTCTCCCAGGTCTAGTCCTGCCCTGGTCCTGTGCAGAAGTCCCAGTGTGTCCCGACAACCCAGTGCACTTTCAATACACGTCAACTGCAGCATGTGCTGGCCAGAAGAGGTTTTTATACGGAGGTCCTGCAAATGAAGGCAGGTTTAGTTGTTTTCCTCGGTTGTTTGAGGTCACTGTTCCCCCGCCCTGGTTAATAAAGATGTGATTAATGACTTTTGGCAAAGGCGCTGCCTGAAAGAGCCAATGCTTAAGGAAAAGCAAAACCAGTTTTCAGGTATTTTCTCTAAGGTTCATCTCAGAAGCACACAAATACATTTCAAAGCATTCATAAAACACACTGACACCCCCTTCGCCTCATCTCCACACCCCTGCAGACACACTGCCATTCATAACACACGTAATTATTTTCCATCTACCTGGAAGAGAGCGCATGGAGTGGAGTGGCCAGCCTGCAGTAGTTATCGCCATGCTGCCTGGGGCGGCTGGGTGGCAGTGAGGGCTTTGTGATCCCTCTCCCTTGGCTGAGCAGTGCCCAAAACTCCTGCATGAGGACTCTGTGTCCCTCTTTATATAAGAGTAAACAAAAGTAATTTGAAATTGTTTCCTCTGAGGTTGCTGGGCTCACATTTTGAAGCCTTTATCTGTGAGCAGGGAGGTTCAGAAATGCGGATGGTTAAAAGCATGGATGGCCAAAGGTGAAGATTTCACAGCCAGGCTCGGGGCACCAGAGCAGGAACTTGGGGTAAAGCACCAAAAATCAGGATGTTGATGAGAAGTACAGTAGAAAATTTAATACTTAAAGCAGCACAGTCTCTGATGAGCACCTCCTTCCCAAAATGGGCCCTGACTCATTGAGTTGCTTCATACATCTCAGCTTTCCCAATGGGTGCTTCCCACCTTCACAGTGGTGCGGTTTAGCCTGCACCACGGGGGCCAGAAAGGATGCCTGGGAGAGGTGACTGCTGCCTGCAGGTGGGGATGAACTGGGCCAGCAGCGCTGCCTGAAGGCTTGTGCACACGGCATCAAATCCCTGCTGTAAATGAGCACGACAAGAGTTAGGACCAAAGCAGAGCTGCTTGTGTCTCAGCCCATGAGGGTGCAAGACCCATGTGCCATGAGGATCACACCAGCCCCTTTTCCCTCTGTGCTGAGCTGTGAGCCAACTTGTATAAGACATTACAAGAGTGGTGTTGGCCAGGGCTTGCTCTGAGCATCTGCAGCAGCTGGAAGGAGAGCTGGGGATGGCACCTGGGTGCCTCAGTCCGGGCAAGGGAACTTTACGTGCTTCTTGTCATGCTCTGCTTGTGCAAGGAGACATTGGTGTGGCTTCGCACAGGGAAGGGGTGGCTTCAGCATGAAATGTGCTGCGCTCACGGTGCACGCAGTGCTTGGCAGCACTGGTGTTTCTCCAGCTGCAGGAAGCTATACTGGGGAGAGCCTGTTTGGATGAACCTCTGACTTTTTATAATCCCATAGTAAGAAATGAGTGAGAGCTCCAGCATGAACTTGTCTCCAAAGCTGAAACAAAACATTTAAATTAGCAGAATGCTCAGTGTAAGGGCACAGACAAATTCCCATTGCTGTGTGCTTTCCCCTGCAGGCATCAAAGTGGCTTAAGGAATTGCTAAACAGCAGGCTAGAGGGAGCTGGGCTTGCCATGGAGGCTCTGGACTGGCCCAGTCTAAGCAGATGCTTTACTGGCAGTGCTCACAAGAAGATCCTGATCCATGTGCTGAAGCTTCCCCAAAATTGCTGTGGGTTGCTCTAATTATAACCTGTGTCCTACCGCCTCCCCTTCCTGCGAGTAGGATGGAGCCGAGCTTTCTTGTTACACTAGCTGCCTGCCCGTTACCAGGTCGAGATTGCTGGTGGGATAAGGACTTTCCATTTGCTTGTAGTACCGATGTCCTACTTGGCAGCACGCGCCTCATTCCTTCAGCCCTACAAAGGGAAGAGCCCCGAGCAAAGCAGGTTTGTATCTGGCTTAACAACACGGCTGCTCTGCATTCCTGTAAATTTCCAGGTTCAAGTGCAGTTTGCTCTTCTCTGTTGACAAGCCAAGTGGACATGGCAGTCCCCCTCATCCCACTGAAGAGCTTTTGGGAAGGGCGATGGGACCCGGGAGAAGCAGTGGCTCCAGAGCTGGGCCCAGGGCTGCAGGGAGGCAAGTGGCTCAGTGATGGAGAGGAAGCGACCAAGAGCCACGCCATCCGCCCACCTGCAGCCTTCCAAAGCAAGAGCAAGGCTTGCCCTTGAGGTTTGAGGTGAAGAGGTGAGTAAAGGTATAGATCCACGTCCCCAGGGCTAGCCTGATTTGTCTGGCAGCCCGGACAGTCCATACATTCAGCCTTGGGTGTGACAACTCTTTGTTTCCTTACCATGTGGCTCATTCTTGTGTTCCCGTTACTTTATTCCATGTGGGGTTGGTGTTTCTTCATTGTTTTCTCCTGTGCATAACTGACATTAGCAGGAAGGAAGTGTGGAAACTATAGAAACTGTTCTCTGTGCTGAGGGAAGGTGCTTTACATTCTTCTGAACCTGACCCCATTGTTTTCTGCTGCACCCACAGTCACGTTTTCTGCTGCACATGGCAAGGATCACGGCATCCTCACCCAGGTTTGGGCAAGTCACAAGGAGGATTGCAGACCTGGCCACATTCGAGTTTCAACCCTGATTTGATCAGGAGCAGAATCAGGGCCCTTGCTCCACTATTTAAACAGAAGGATTTGATTTCAGTGCAGGTGGATATCAAGTTGTTCTGATTTTTTTTTCTGTGATTTAAATTAGTGAGGCGATCTGTGTTACAAGGAGAACTTGTTCTGAAGCTGTCATTATTTACCTGAAATGCATCTGTACTTTGAAGTAGGCTCTGGAAACACAAACAGAATGAAATTGCCCATAAAGCAGAGGTGGAGAGGTTTTTTCTGAGATTTTAGACTGTTGGGTTCCCTCTGCACTGGAATGCAAAATGAATGCCCTAAATTTAACACGCACAGCGCTTTTTTTTTTGCATTCATGGCCTGAGAATGAATTCAGTCGTAAAACAAAACACAACTGACACATTTGGCATGCAAAACAACCATTGTTTCTGCCAGGAGGTTCACGTGCACATGTGTATGTGTTTATCTGCGAAACAGCTCAGGTTTTCCTCATGGAAGACTTAAACTGTGGAAACACTGGCTTTGGCTCTCCATAATTCAGCATCCAGGTGTGGTCGTCAGTTCCCCTACGGATCCTCTAGGTCCTGCCCTAAGGATCCACCTGGTCAGATCCTATCTGAAATCACAGAAGAACACTGCAATCCCAAACCAATAAATGAAATAATTTAACACCTAATTTGCAGGCCACTAATTTCCATGAGCTCAGACTTTGTGCGAGTTTTGCTCGTGCCTGCTTCCCCCTGCCCCACCACCAGCTACCTAAATTCATGCTTTGTATTTCTGGTGATTTCTTATTTATCTCACAAGGGTTTGGTGGGAACCTTTAAAGCTTTTGAAAGCTGCTCATGCTTCTTCTGAGGGTACCAGAGAAACACATTCGGATAACTGGCAAGAGATACAGGGAATCTTGTGCGCAAGTTCTCAAGAATGTGACTTTTCTGAGATGCATATCTGAATTGCTTGGGACAATCTTGGGATGAACAGAATCTCTCAGAGGCAGAGGTTGGCTTTCTACCTCACTTCTTCCCCAAGTGCTGCACTTTCCCCAGACGGATGGGCAGGAGCAGGACCTTGTGTCCTGGGGCTCCCAGACCTCCCGCAGCCTCCTCTGCTCCTGCCTCCTGCGGGCTGGGGCAGGGTTCCTGGCGAAGAGCATGGGGTGAGGCCGTTGCCATGCTCGGCTTCAGTTCTGTGCAGCCTCCTGAAAGCAAGCATTGAGTTATTCAGCCCGATTTTGTGTGTGTTTTTTCTTTTTTTCTTTCTTTCTTTAATTTGCCCAACAGATCTGGAACTGAAACCATCAATTCATTTCACTGAAGATCTGGTTCTTGACTCAAATCAGCAGTAGCTTCCTCAGATAACACAAGGTTTCGACCCACTGAATCAGCTGTCCTGGATCCTCTGGGCCTGAAGGTACCTGTTTAGCAAAGTGAGAGAGGTTTTTGTTCAGAAAACAAGGTGAGAACCTTCTCTTGACTCTCACTTCACATCTCTAAGTCACCTATTGGAGACACATTAACCCTGCAGACAGGTGGAAGAGGGAAGGGCTGACCGCAGGAGGCACAGGGAAGGTCCATCTCAACCCATGATTTCCCACCCGAAGTCACGCCATCGGATCGACTAATGACTCCCCTAGTCTCCAACAATTCCAGCTTCAGACCTACTCTCCAGACCATGCTGCTATCCATTTCCACAACCCCAGAGTGTCTCTCTTTGCTGACTGCATTCCCAAGAGCATCAGAAAGGGACAGGGACCACAGGAAGATGGTCACGGGAAGGAGTTCAGCTGCTCACTGGCCTTGCTATGCAGTGTGAAACACTGGCAGTGCTGCCCGAGCTACAGCAACACAAACCCTCAGTATCTATTCTCATATCTTTCAGAGCTGAACCAAAGTTGACTGAGGTCACGTTGGTGAACATGAGTTTTGAATTCAGTTTCCTGAGGTGAAAGTTTTAGGAACATGCAAGGAATTATCCACGAAGAAATCTGTTTCAATCATTCCTCTTTATAGCAGATGCTTTGAAAATGATTATTCATTGGGCAAAGAAATACAGCCTTCTGAATTTATGCAGGCAAATTCTGAACGATCCCAAAGCTCTTTTATACTGGCCAGGCTGTGCAAAGGGTCTTAGTGCACACAGAAATTAATTTATAACCAATTTAACTCTCCTTTGTTCAGCCAGCATCAGAGAAAATCCTGGGTCTGCATCACATTTTGTACTTGTGTGTTGGTTGAGAGTGTTTTTTCCTGTAACTACTGCAGTTAGAGTGATGGTGTGACCATTAGAGTGATAGGCAGACAGAATGGTTCCCTAGAGAGGATGTAGCGATGGCTTTATTCAAGTATCATTTATCCCTCTTCTTATAAAGAAATAAGCCACACACGTATAAACACCTCTGTAGCGTTACAATTCCATGCACAGTAGGGAAGTTTCCTGCTTTCTTTCGCACAAGCTTGGGCTTACAACAAATGCTGAGGTCCAGATCAGAGACATCTCTTTGCTTCCTAAGTTGGGATGAGTTTAAAAGAAAGTAGTAGGACAACGATTCAACTCTGACAAAAATGTGAGTTGTGATGGCCTTGGCACAAGCTTCTCTTCACCCAGCCCTTTGCTTCTGAAGCGCCTGTGTTGCTGGCAATGGACTCGTTACCAAAACCACCCTCCCTGCCTTTCCGCGCCTGCACATGCATTTATGGCTGGAGAGCTCCAGCACACTGTTAAGCTAGGCGCCTGCTCCAGTCCCCAATCAAGAAACAGATATTCACCATGTGAACCGTGGTGCTACTCAGCCAAAACAACTCAGAATAAAAGCGCCGTCTACTAACAGCGAGAAGGATTTGTTTGGTATAAATTACTTGGCAAATAATCCTGCACCTCAGATACATTTCAGAAAATCGTGACCTATTTCTGGATGACTTATCACGCCCACGTGTGGCAAAATTCCTCTAATAAATCAGTTGTGATGAATGATTTCAATGTTTATTATTGTTATTATTATTACTATTACTATTATTATTATTATTATAACCTCTTTTGGACACCTTAAATGTTCTGAGACAAGATGAAAGTACTGAAACCTCTAACACCTCCCTGCAGAGCCACTACTGCAGGAGTGAAAAAGAGAAGAATGGATCAGTTTTTAGTAAAACCCATGGTTTATGTAAAGCATCTGATTCAAAACCTATTTTCTGTGGAGCTTTTTCTTGCAGACTAAAATAGCAGGCTGCATTCAGACTAGACTTTGAGCTCAGTGAAAAGGAAACGCTGATGAAAATCACGACTCAAACACCCTTGCATCATTTAATTCTATTTGTTTTATTCGTTAGCTACAACCCGGGCCCCGTTCCATTGCTGTAGAAGGAAACTCGGTGGAGGGCAGGAGGCCAGCTTCAGGCTTAGGCAGCCGCTGGACCACAGTCAAACACAAGAGGTGGAATTTGGACCAGACCGAAGTCCACAGGAACTTTGCCAACAGCTTCCGCAGGGGCAGGTCTCACCTTCATGAGCACCTCAAATGCCACCCTGCAGAAAGGAGGCTGGGTTTGTTCTTACCATGGGCATCTCTTGCAGCGTCCAGGTTCTCCCAATGGCAGCCCCTCTTCCCCCTTCACCTCTCCAGTGTTCATCCCAGTGACAGAGAGCAGCTGGGCTCTGGGTGCTGGGCACCATCCATGCCCCACTTCTCTGCACGTCGGTGGCAGGGTTCCCCTCTCTTCAAACCACCCACACAGAGTTCATGACATCTTCCCTGACTGCCCTTACTCACATGAGTCTGGGGTCTTGACATCTCTGCATCTTCTGAACAACATTTCAAACATTCCTGCCCAGGAGGCTTTTGGTTAACAGGCCATCGCCTGGGCGAGGCGAAGCTATGAGCAATCTCTGCGTGTGGCGAGCACGCACATGCTCTTGTGCCCACGGAGCTGCGGTGGCACACGCAGATGTCTCTGCAGAAATCACCGTCCCGCTCTCATTTCTACGATCTCTGTGTAGCTTCCCATTTTTTACATATGAAAAAAATATTTATAGGTATCGGGGAAGTGGTGACACAAATTCAACCTAAAATGGCTTGCAGGAGAAAAGAGACAAAGTTCCCTTTGTGGCTGCTGGACAAACCCCATTATTCAGTCTGCCTTTTCTCCTCCCATGAGCAGCATCACCCACCGTTGCTGCCCCGTACCATGGAGCAGTGATGGTGACATCCCATCGTGGGAGGATGGAGCCTGGCATCGAGCAGTCACAACGAAAAGGCACCTCTCTCAGGAAGGTAAAGCCAACACCTGAGAAGCTACACAATGGGCATAAAAGATGCTCAGCCTGCGGTGCCTGATGAAATATGGATCAGTGTAATTGTTTCTTACGCTGCTGAAGTATATCAAAAAGCAGCATGGAGACTCCAAGTATTGTATTACCGCTGCACACTTCAGTGGCTGTAGCTAACAGCTTATCTTTATTTCCATGCTGACAGTGCCAAGCAAGTTGATTTATTTTCTGTGCTGTCTTAAACGTCAGGGAAGATATGCATATCCTAGAATCTGAGGCACAGAAAGAGCAGATCAGCTAAATGTGTGCTTAGCTGAAGTCTTCTCATGATTCACCCTGACTTACCTGAGCATTTGCTCGGCTGAGCTCTTCAGAGTGCCTGTGAGCCGGCATCCACTGAGGGTCTTTGCATGTGGCAGCAGTGATTTGCTGACGTGGCTCAGATAAGCCACATCTGCACTGATCGTTTCCTACTTTCCTTCTTCTAACGCCTTTGTTGTACACTTAACAAATACTGCTCTCGATCGAGAAACGTGTGTGATTAGCAGATTTAGACTGAGGATTGGTTTCATATTGTTTGCCTTCTGGTTCCAAGGCTCTGTAAAGAACAGGTTTTTAAGCTTTCTTTTCAACCATAAGATTTAGAAACTTACTTTTTCACTTTTTTACTTTTTTTTTTTTTTTTTAAGTAATCTGAGACTCTCATGTAATCACCTGCCTCCAGCAGCTGGGGCTTGAAACACAGGACCAAATATGGCTAGAAATGGAAACACCGAATGATCAGCTTTTCTCACATGAGTAATCCCTTTGAAGGTTAAGGATCTATACTCATGAGCAAAGTTATATGTACACATGAGAGTCTGCAGAACCAGAACATCAAAAAATTATAAAACTTAACTTACCCTAGAAATACTCACCTTGTTTAAACTGTTTGTTTCGTAGTTGGGGGAAATACCCTTTTCCTGAACTAAACATATTTCTAATCTTTTTTTTTTTTTTTTTTTTTCCTACTTTGCTGTTAAAATACCTGCCCAGAGGCAGATGTATGTCTTGTTGTAAGCTCTACTGTTTTAAATCTTTTCTTAAGTGTTTTAGTAAATATTAAGAGACCTTAAGGCAATAAAAGAACTTTATGACTTTTTAAAAGAGCTTGCTCCTTTCCCTCCCACATTATGTTTTTTTGTTGTTTTTTTTTTTAAAGTCGCGTAACCTACATCTTTATCTGCTCCAGTCTGAAGGTTTCTATTTATAGGTTTTGGTTATGAATGTTTTTTCCTATGAAAAGGTCAGACCTCGCACATATACAATGGTGGAAAGCCCTGCTTATTAAAAAGCAGGCAGATGGATTTGTTGAAAAGAAGTCATTTCATAATGCAGCTGCTGTGAACGGAGCCTGCTTTAGCAGAAACATCCTCATACTGCATTATGAGAAAAACAGGTAAAGGAGCTCTGCTTTGTGGCTTGGTAATTTTTCCTTTCCCAGCCTCCATCCTCAGATACACAGCACGTTCTTTACCTCTGTTTACTTGCTCTGTCCTGCACCCACGCAGACATACACGCGTGTGCCTATGCAAAACCCCACAAACACTCACACACACACACTCCATTTTTCCACCTCTGCTGCACTGGAAAGGCTGGAGGAGGAGACAGGGCACGACTTCAACATCTCCCCATGGACCTGCTGCCCCTGAACAGCCACCAAGGGCTCGCCCCACAGCGGTCACGCTCTGCTTGTCCCCTTCAGAGCAGGCTGTGTGTGCCCTTGGTCAGCATGAGACAGCAGAATAACATCGACCACAGCCTCCTGCCTGATGGAAAACCAGCCAAGATCGCTCTCGTTTTATGATGGTGAAAGAGAGAGGTCTTGGCTGCTTTGTTCTAGCCCTGAGCAAGGAGCTTTGATGAGCTGAAGGACAGCCACTTCACCCCAAAAGCTTTTCTCTCCCTCCTTCTTCCTCTCTGAAGCATCCTCATCACTCCCTACACCTGCAGCACCCTGGGTGGCTGGAAGCAGCACACGTATCCTCACATTTCCTGAAGACTGGTGCTATTAGGGAAGGCCTCTCCTGTGCTTTACAAAATCATATGCAAAAAAAAAAAAAAAAAAAAAAAAAGAGAGCAAACTATATATGAGGAGTGTATTCTGCCTTGCATTGCATCTACNAAAAACTCTCTTAAGTTTTGAAAGCAGCCACCCATCTCTAATCCCTGGCTGCTTTGCACAGAGCCCCCCCTGCATTCTGTACTCTGACTATTCTCTTCTGCCTTGAAGGAAACCCTGTGCAGAGGGTTTGGTGTTGCTGCTGAATTCATGGAGTGTCCATTCTCAGTCTCTGGGGAACATCCCTCTCAGGGCCTAATTTCCAGGCATGTTCACTCTGAAAGGCATTGCCTGCACCAGCTCCTGTTTTCCAGCACCTCCAAACAGATCATCCCCAGGTTTTAAATGCAGAAGTCTTCTTGCCCGGGAAATAATTTGTCCTGTTAGTGCCTCCACCACTGCTGGTATCTGTCATATCACGCCTGTAAGGAAAAAGGAGGATGGTTTCATTGAAAACCACCCTCTCTTTCCCCACAGCAGGCTTGTCCCAGCACCTCTGGACTTCTTCATTAACTTCTTTGGTTGCATAAATGCTACAGGTGCTCTCCCATAGTAGTGCCAGCCCTGCTCCTGCTCTCACTTGCTGCATGTGAAGTGACAGCAGTGACGGAGTGACCAGCACAGCTGGGGACAGACAGATACTCCTGGATCCATATCTGTGAGGTCTGTGGGGTCTGCCATGCACTCACCCCAGACACCGTGGCTGAGGAAAAGGGCTGCAGCAGAGCTGGGCTCCAGGACTCCCGTCCCAAGCACAGCAAAGCCTTCATTGCTATACACAAGCAGAGCTAAGCCTCCTGGTTGGATGCCATCTCTTCTAAGCTTTCAGAAGCGGAGCCCAACATCCTTATCCAACTTCAGTCAAGTTGTTGATGGAGAGATAAGGCAGCTTCCACTAACCTGCAGCATGGTATTAATACCAGCAGGTTATCACTCTCCAGACTGCCAACCACTTTTATCAGCAGGGTGAAAACACAAATCTTCTGCAGCAGCAAAACTTATGGGATTTAAAGCTTTAGTGGTGTGTAGATATTTTGCCCTGTGTTGATCTCACCTGTTTTGAAATTTGATACGGCTTCTGATGGGATTCCGTGGCCATCATTGGTACATCTGGACGATTGGCCCTGGAGATGGGCAGAATGTGCACAAGGAAGGGACATGAAAATGATCCAAGGAATGGAACATCTCCCCTTTGAGGACAGGCTGAGAGAGCTGGGGCTGTTCAGCCTGGAGAAGAGAAGGCTCCAGGGAGACCTGATAGCGGCCTTTCAATATCTAAAAGGGGGCTATGAGAAAGAAGGGGACAGACTCTTTAGCAGGGTCTGTTGACATAGGGCTAGGGGAAATGGTTTCAAATTGAGAGAGGGGAGATTTAGACTGGATATAAGGAAAAAGCGGTTTACCATAAGGGTGGTGAAACACTGGCACAGGTTGCCCAGAGAGGTGGTGGATGCCCCATCCCTGGAGACCTTCAAGGTCAGGCTGGACAGGGCTCTGAGCAACCTGATCCAGCTGTGGGTGTCCCTGTTCACTGCAGGGAAGTTGGGCTAGATGACATTTAAAGGTCCCTTACAATTCAAATGATTCTATGATTCTATGAAAGCTGTTCTGCTACAGGAGTTGAGCGTGAAATTTGGAAACATGGAATTAAACATGGGCCTGCATGAGAAACCATGTAGGTGTAAAGTTCATTTCCCTATCTTCAGTGAAATCAATAAAAAGGTTTGGTAAGGTAAGGGTGGAAAAACAAGAAGAAACAGTCTTTCCAGCTGACCTGCTGTGCTACTCTCTTGACTGATGTTGTTTCAGAAGATGAGCTTCTGATAGCCATCCAGCTCGATGCAACCTGCCTGTACCTCACCTCACATGCCCTGTCCCACTCCCAGCTCCCAGGCTACTGAAGAAGCATTAATTACTATCTTAGCAAAAATGAACATCTAATTGCACCACAAGGCTTGATGGATGTGAAAGAGGATGCATTAAATTACAAACCACCGTTCCTCTAAGGTGCAATGTCTGTATGTGCACTAGGCTGCAAGCTGCTCTGGAAAGAAAAGGCATATTACAGATTTGTAGAGTACTGTGCACGTTAGTCAATTGGGCCATTAAAACTAACAAAGATCTACATTGCTGTTGGGGAGGCAGATACTAAAATGCTCATATCTTTTATGGTAGTCACATCAACCAAGAGGAAATCAGTTTATGATGAACCTGATGGCAGCCAAGCTTGAGATCATCAAGTTCTCCCACTCTGTGACACCACACAGCAGACAGTGGTGCAGCTCAGCTGCACTGCATCTGGCAAGCAGGGCCCCAAATCTCCCCCTGCTCCAAGCACTCCCCCCTGCTGACACCAGGATCTGATCCCCACCTGGCACCCCACAGCATTGTCCACACTTCCCCAGCCTGGTGTCCCCAGAGCTCACTGAGGGTTGGGATGCCGTGAGCAAAGCGCCCAGGTCTGCTGCAGAACGGGTGCACGGACTGTGCTGTGGCACGGCCAGGGCGGCTGGGAGGCGAGCGGTCCGGCAGCACCGTACACCTGCCCAGCCAGCTGTGACTGTCTGCAAGCCAGAGGAAAGTGAAATCTCTCTGCCCACACCACTGCTGTCGCAGGGGGGCTGGGGAGCAGGGAGTGCTTAGTAATACCGAGAACAAAGAAGTCTGCCTTAGTCAGATATTTTTAATGATCTCTCCCCACACAGGGCAGGAAGTGAAACTGAGGTCCCAGATGAGCCCCCCCCCTCACGCTTCCCCTCCGCAGCCCCCAAGGCAGCGAGCCCGCCCGCGTGGTCCCTCGGTGCCGGCATGGCAGTGGGTGAGACGTCGTGCTTTCAGTCAGCGTGGCGGGGATGCTGCACACCAGGCTCCCACATGGCCCCGTCCCACCAGCACCGCCTGTGCTGCACGCAGTGGGGATGCTTGGGCAGGGCTGGGCTGTGGCAGGAGGAGCAAGAATAAATTTTTGGATGGTTTGGAGCAGGCCATCGCAAAATCTAACGTGGCCTCTGAGAAAGATGTGAAGACGCTACTGCCTTGAGTAGCTGTGAGTGGAGGCAATGGGACACACCCTGACTCCCCAAATAATCCTTTCAAAAGGTGAAATTACTTGAATGTGACTGTGGTGAGAAGGACACTGCCTTGCAGGCTTCCCTCCCAACAGCTGCTTCTTGACACCTGTTCCCATGACGGTCCTATGAAGAGAGGGTCTTCACTTCCCATCGCTGTGCTGGACCCCAGAACCATGTCCCCCGCCTCCCATGTAAGACTACAAGGGATGCTGCTTCAGGGGAACCTGAGCAAACAGCTCGGCGCTCCTGTGCCTGGCAGTTTCGGTGGTCAGTGTACTTTTCTGCTGTGTACAGCGTGGCTGGGCAGAAGGGACAGCTGGCAAGCAGGTTTGGACCTTGGGTCCATTCCCTCTGACAAGGACAACTCAAGGGAGGTGACCAAACAGCAGCACGGTCCCTCCTCCCATTAGCCTGATCTGTAGGGCTTGGTCAAAGGTCTTTGTATTACTCTTCTCTACTCCAATTAAAACATCCCATAAATTGTACTTGGCAGAGTCTCAATGGCATCCAGAGCTAAAGCCTGTTAGCAGGATACGATCAGCTAGGTTTAGGCCTGAAGTAAGCCAGAGGGGTAGGGAGCATTTGCCAACAGTAATGTGCCAAGTTTTGTGGTCTGCTCATTTTAATTCTGGCTGTTAAATGCTTTCCAGAAGCACCCACAAGTCCCAAGTGACATTCAGAAACCTGTGGCCAAAAGCACAAGGGGAAGCCCAACTCCAGAGAGCTGCGTGGACCTGTGGTGTCCCCAGAGAGTGACAAAGGGTGGCAGGGGCAAGGTGCTGGCCTGAGTCAGAGTGCTTCTAGCAAGCCAGCATGGTGGGCTTGAGCATACGGTGCTGTCATGCCAGTCAGGTGTTCCTCAATGTCTTTCAATGCACACCGGGCTTTGCATACCCTGGCTGGTGCCTCCGGGTGGCACCTCCAGCTGGAGGGCTTGGGCTGGCTGGGAAATCAGAGTCTACAGGAGCTGTTTGGGTTACATCAGCTGCTCTCCAGTGATCACCCCATCCCTACCCTCTTTCAGAGAGCAGTGCTTTGCAGAAGGATTTTCACCAGCAGCAAAATAACCGAGCAGCATTTCTCTGGGGTGCAAAGGAGGAATTAGAAATAAACAAAAGACGTAGTTGCCTCATACACTAAGGAACAGCATCTGAAGTGATGGAAAGAGTTCTATGTTCATGAGTCCCTGTGTGACTCTTCAGGCTCAGTAATACCCAGAATAGTGGTATTTCAGAGCCTTCATGAAATGCGAGAGAGAGGGGGGGCACAGCCCAACTCCCACATTAATTGGTCTGTGGAGAAAACATTGAGCTTGGGGTCTGGCACCGCTTTGCCAGGTCTCGGAAAGACCACATCCCTGTTGCTAAGTGAAGTCCTGGCTGGGGAGGTGGAGGTGAGCTGTGATACTGAGCTGGCAGTGTGCGAGCACAGCCATGGGACAGCGAGACCTGGGGTGCACAGGGGTGCTGATCCACCCTCTGCTCCTGGTGGATCAGCATGAGCTTGCAGCAATGCAGATGGGTGGAGGGACAGAGAGCAAAATAAGCAGAGTGAAATGGCCAGTTTGATTTCCTTACGCAAGCTGAAGGAAATACAAAGTGCAAACAAGCCCCCGATGAAAATGAGGAGTGATTCACACCAGTCCAGAGGCTGTTGGATCTAGCAATTTTCTTTCCAGCTCAGGTCTAAGGCAAGTGAGTTTGATTTGCACAACTAATTCGCATTTAATGACCCATGGGTGTCATTAGTGATTGAGCTAAGGACACATCTTTGGGGTAGAAAAGCTGTGTGTTGACAGGGACTCTTTATAATTGCTTCCTGTGTTGTAGGTTTTTTTTTTATTTCATTTCCAAACATACACATTTTCCTTATTGTTTCTGACACCTGTCAGCAAAAAGCACAGCCCTGTGTATCTCCTGCCGTCTCTGACCAATGTGCGGGGAAACGTCCCTGCACGCGCCATGGGAACTGCACCAGCAATTCGAAAGATCAGGCAGGGAAGACAGATAACGCAAACAAATCACAGGCACAACAGATGACTCTCCCTATAGACGCTGGTGGCTTTAGCCTCATCCACACCAACAAGAGTCAAAGGTTAATGCAGGTGTCACTTGAAAGGTAATTTTCTATTGATTTGCAAGTAGGTCCCTGACCTAATGACCTTGGTGCTACGGGAAATAGGAATTCACCTCGGGCAACATATGTGCAGGCAAATGTATTATTTGCTTTAGTAGTCCCTGCAGAATTTATAGGCTCAGGCAGGACCAATATAGATAACCTAAAGAATGTGGTAGCCCTTGTAAAGGTTTGTGTTTCATTCTTAAATATTTGGGCAGTGAAACAGCAACCTTGATTATACTCTGACATAAGAAAACCCCAAGGTCACTCTCCAATTTCTACATCACCTTACATGTGATAAAACCACCCGTAAATAATTTTCACCTAGTGTCTCAGGAGCCGCTTGCAGAGTTTGTCTCCAGACTAGCAGGATGTGGCAGACATTGTGCTGGGCTGTAGCTGCATTCGCTCCTATAGAGACATTCCTTGTGTGCGCTGGGAGGGGCTGGGTGAGCCTGGTTTAGGAGCACGTGGCTCTGGTTCTCCCTGTTGCTGCTGGCGGGGCCCACATTTTGGAAAAGACTTGTGAAGCACCTCCAGAGGTTTGTCTGTGAGTACTGGTCCCCAGCTAGACAGGTTATTGGGTCTGGAAGCAACAGAAAACCTTCTGTGGCTTGACCACAGATTGAAAACTAAGTTCTTGGAATTTTCCTCCTGTTTCTTCAATAGAAAATTAAGGATTTTTTAATGAACAACTGAAACCCTCAAAGGCTTATCACAGAGAGGTGGCTGCAGTGCTCCCTGGGGATTGTAATTACGTCTTACTCTTCCTCTGCAGTGCTGTTGACGGTCCATGATTCACAGCTGATCAGCCAGGAGATCTCATGCATGGGGAGCTCACGTCCTGGGAAGCACTGAAGTGCGTAGGGCTTCCAACCTGGGAGGAAGCAGCAGATTTCCCAGCTCAGAGAGATTTAGATTTGCAAACACAGAGTGAGTATTTTCAGTGGCTAGAAGGATAAGGAGGAGAGTCAGGGACAGACAAGGAATATTGCCTTTTTTGACCATGTGCAGCAAAAATGCAAGGGACACCTGCCCATCCTGAGCACACCACTCTCACCTGCGTTCAGCTGAGGCAATTAACCACATCAGGACCCACCACAGCTCTCAGATTTGTGCTCAGCAGCCCTGCCACTCCTATTCCTGATGCTCCATCCTGCCCTGGGTACTCCTGTGCTTGTCCGGTCTGTCCCATCCCTGTGCTCCATGCCCGGTCACCTCTGCAGCCACCAGGAACAGGATCTGGGGTGGTACATGGCAAACAGCACAGGAGATGAGGGTTCTACCTCACAGCTGGGTGGTGTCTAAGTCGGCAGAGCCGTTCCTGTCATTTCCCACCACATCTGGATACTGCTGAGGGCAAGACTGAGGGGTGGGGATGCTGCAGAGTCTCCATGGCCTGCCAGGAAGAAGCCAGATCAGGTCTCAATGGATGTGCCCACTAGAGGAATGAAATTCTCAGCCTCCCACAGAAAGACACTTAGAGGTTTCTTTTTCACACTGCTTCCCACACCCCACCCCAGCCCAATTCTCATTCCTCGTTCCTCTCCTCTTCCTCCACACTCCCAGGGCCTTGATCTCCCTGCCAAGCCTGGTCTCCTCCAGCAGGCTGCCAGCTGTCATCCTGCTGCCCCACACGGCCTTCTGCCAGGGATGTATCCCAGCCTGCCTCAAAATCTGGGGCACAGAACCTGGCAGCTGCACCTTGACCCGCCCAGACTGGGAGTCTGTCACTGCCTGGGGACACCTTGCCCAGGTATGACTCAAGCTGTTCGTTACCTGCCAGGGCTGCCAGGCAGGCAGGGCATTATATACCTGTGTTCTGGGCTGGTTTCCCAGCAGACCCAATTTCACACAAGGATTTCAGGGATTGTCTTGGCACGTCCTGGTGGTGGTTGCGGCATCAGTCCAGCCAGGCCTTTTTCTACCCATTGGGAAAGAAAAACAGGGCAGTCGGGTGTTTCCATTCCCCTTTGCAATGCATTGCTTCTCTCCCACTGCCACACACACCCCTGATCTTCAGGGCAAGTCTTACTTTGGACTTTTTCCTGGTAGAAATCCAGCTACAGCAGAGGCACCTTCATGCTTTCTTACATGCTAGTGGTGTCATCCCAGAGATGACAAACCGTGGTTATAATGCTGGAAGATATTAATGCTATCAGGGCTCCTCAACTCCCTGATGGAGGGATAGATGTTCAGCAGAGCTCCTGCAAAAATAGGCTTCGGCACATCACCCCCTTCGCTTCCCATCCAGGAATAGGGGTTGTGCAACTGCCCGCCTGCAGCCACCACTGCTCTCCTGGTATGAGAACTGGCTTTAAACAACCAGGCAACCATAGGCAGCCCACGGGTTGCCCAGCCCTGGATGTGTTACCCCTTCTGCCAGCCTGAAATGCTACAGCATTGCATGTGGCGAGTGGGACCTGTGACGAAGCTGCTGCAGGAACACTGTGCTCCCCAGTGCCTTCCCTGTCCCTCCTGATGAGGGCAACCCTGTGTGACGTGGGGTGCTGAGCCGGCATTCACCAAGGACTATAGCCAGGATGTGCCCCTCTCTGCATGCCCATGGCAGGATTCCACCCCCTTCCGGAAAAACAGTTTTGATTTTACAGAGAAAGAAGCTAGACACAGAGAGGTTTGACCGCACTCTGCTTTTCCTAGTTTCCTAGTTTCCTAGGTTGCCTGGTCCCTGCAGAGAACCAATATGAATCCAGGTTTAGGCTGGGTCAGATTCTGTTGAGCTTTTCTCCCTGATCTGCACAGCACCTGATCCATATGCTGCTGCTGTTCCTTGGTTGCTCCAGGAAATGGTATTTACCTGCAGAAATAAATCTCTCGATAAACCTATTTTTGAATCAGGAGAGGAGACAGAAACCCTACAGAATAGGCAAGTTTAAACACAGCTGTTACCAAAGGCAACTCTTCTCTGACTCTGTCACCCACAGTTGCTCTGCGCCGCAATAGAGAAGGTGGCATTGCGAAATCTGCGAACTGAAAGAGGTACAAAAATGCATTGGAAAGGCAGTGACTATTCGCACTGGAGACCCTGCAAACCTGCTACAGCCTGGCTCAGCCCAGCTCTGCAGCAAGGGAAGGCACTGACAACTCTCAAAATGTGATCTCCACCGTTATTCGCATGGACAGTCTCCACAGCCTTCCTTTTGTAATGCGGTCCCATTTTCCCTGGTACAGTGGGCACTTGTATCATCTCTGCAAAGGGCAAGTGAGGTTGTATGTGCAAAACCAGAGTATCTTTAGATAGGCTGGGTCAGCAGCAGATGGGTGAATTAGAGATCTCACATCATATCCCTCTCTAAGAAAAAGAAGAAAAGAAAAATAGCTTAGTATATTTGACAGTTTCTATATGCAAAAGTCCAGGCTGCAAAGCATGGGTATGCTGCTGGGGTTGTTAGGGGCCGGTGGCTGCTCCCCCCCTCCACCCCAAACTCCTCGATGCTGCCGAGGAATGAAGCAGCAGTTGGTTATTATTTTTAGCCCTGCACCCATGTGGTCTGAGGATCAGATGCACATTCCCAGATGCTCATTCCACAGATGCCGAGACCCCCCCCACGCTGTACGGATGCACAAAGCCATGGCAGTGGTAGCAGCAGGTTGCAGATCCAGTTCCCCTAGCCCCGCAGAGCCACGTGTACCCGTGCAAGCACACACCACCTGCTGAGCTAGGAAGCCTCCAGTCAAAAAACTTTCTAGGAAACGGGGATAAATCGGCGCGAGGAAGTCAAACTGAATTCATCCATCAGGGCACGTGTGCTGCCACATCCCCTGAGGACACCGGGAAGGAGCAGGGCTTGAGGCAGTCCTCCTGGGAGGGGACGTGAAGCAGGAGATGAACAGCATGGCCTGCCTGGCTGTTGGACGCAGCACAGGATCCAGTGGGTGAAACCAGAGCAGTGCAGATCAGGAATTTGCTATCAGGAGGCTAATTAACAAGCAGCGCAGCCTCAGAGGGTTGTGGTGGTTTCCCCATAACTGGCAAGGGTCCTGCTGGCATTTGGGTGTATTTTTGAAGGCCTTGCTCTTGTTTAAGTGCAGATATCCAGCTCACAGAAGAACTGATAGGGGAAAGGCCTGAGACCAATGCTAACCACTGGTGCCTTTTTGCTTCTGTCAGCTTTGACTTCAGCAGAGGTCTGGGCTGGCACCAAAAGCCTTGGGTTTAACACCTAGGATACCAAAACACTTATGATCTCTATGGTGGAGGCCTTAAAACCCATGACAGACCATGCTGGAGGCATATGCCATGCTGGGTGCCCAAGGCCAAGCCCAGCCTGCCTGTGTGCTCTGCAGGCCGCTTGGGGCCCAGCTCGTCCCCTCCTCCTGACCGCTTGCACAGGGTGATGGCATGGCCCTGTTGGCTGCAGGGGCACTGGGTGGGACTTGGCAAACTCCTTGCAGGATATGGGGGTAGGCTCTGGTTTGAGCACTGGGGGATTTGATTTCGCTCTGCAAACTAGCTGAGAGACTGTGCTCGTTTATTCAGTCACAGTGCTCTTGAGGGAGGAGGAGAGGAGCTCTCTGAAAAAAACCCAGAGCCTTAATGCCCACGGCTTTCCAGGAGCAAGGACTGACAGCTCTTGCAATCACAGTTACCAACACAGCCATCCTGAGAGAGCTGTTGCAATGCCCAGAGAGACTGCTAGCACATGGACAGCCATTGACTGTGGCTGCAGAGTATCGCTTTGTGCCACGGAGGTCCCCTGAGCTCTTCTTTTTCCTGAAGTCCATGGTGCATCCTGAGCACCAGCACTGGCTGGAGCCATCACCATGGGGCAGGCTCCAGGGGTGCTGGCCATGCTCCAGCAGCTCTGCCCAGCCACTCTGAAAGGAAAAGGGAAGAAGGAAAAATGAGATCTTTGATTATTTAAGCTTCAGGCTTCTGGCAATCCACAGCATCTCTAGGAGTGGGTAAACCTTTCCCAGACCCAGCAGTATCTCGGCATGTATAGGTGATCCCTGTCACAACCCTCTCCAGGGCATGGCGTTCTTCCCGTAAAAAACTTGGACACATTCAGACTGTTAAGCAGAGGGAACGTTTGTTGCTTTTATTAATAACCTTAAGAGCCCTGTACCTTCTGTTGTTTAGCAGTAAACTACCAGCCCCACATGGAGAAGATTTGCTAACGATCCCTCCACCTCCCACTAGACTTTTTTGAAACCTTCAGAATCATTTCCTGCTGGAGTTTGGTAATTCCTGAATTACTGCAGCAGCCCTGACCACGGGCTCTGCCTGTCTTCGGGTCTGGAGCATTCTCCTCTGCTGTAAAGGACAAAAGGGGATCAGGCTTTTCTGCCTAATCTCTGTGCAGCAAACAAGAACCACAAATATTGTTAAATAATCTCAGGAAAAAATCTGGTTACTGCTCCAGCCCTTACAAAGCATTTCCCTGTGCCAACTGCTGCCCTTTAAACTCTGAACAGATAAAGCGGGACATGCTTTCCCGGCTGAAGACAGAATTGATTTCCTCTTTGTTTGTTATTGTGTCTGGTAGCCTTCTCTCAGTAAAACCTGTGTACCTAGGGACAAACACACACAAACACATAGAGACCTCCTGTCTATGCCAAATCCCATCCCTCCTTCTAGGCAGAGGCATGGGCAGTGATGGTTATGTTAGGCTGGGGCTGGGGCAGCTGGCTTTGAGCCTGGGCACTCTCCCAGATCTGCAGGAGGCATCTCTTCAGTGCTCCATGCCTCAGTTTCTCCGGTGGGACCAGAGGAAGAGTGATTCAGATCCCCTTCACAAGTCTTCCAGATCTATAGATAAGAAAAGCTGAGCTGCTGTGGTATCAGAGCCTCCTGATTCCATTGTTATTTTGCATTACTTTGATGCCCTTGAAATCAAAATATCACACTGTGATTTCATTAGTTTTCAGGGAGGATATCAGCAATTTTTCTCAAGTGCATGTATGCGTCAGGTGAGGGGCTGAGGGTGGTGGAGGTTACCTGAGATGAGTATTAATGACTAACAGCTTCCAGCTCAGACACCAGAAGTGAGAACATCTAAATCTAGAGTGAGGCATTTAATTAAACCTTTATTAAGCTTCCTTCAATGCATGGACCAAATTCTCCCTTGCTTTATGAAGCTTATAATATCGAAAAACATACCACCCACACTTAGGGGTGTGTTACTCCCACTTTACTTAGATTGGTCTTCAAGGAGCAGGAGCATACAGCGCCCAGCTCCCTCTGGACTCACACCATTGCTCAAAACACCAAGACTGAAGCACACTATCAGCGCTGTTTTGCTGTATCAAAGTCCTGATGCAAACAATGTCTTTGCAGGACCAGGCTGCAGAGTTGCCATTTGTGGCTGGCCATTGCGAGGGGAGCAGCCTGCTCTGCACTGGGATTAGAAGTTTCCCCAGCTCTGATCTGGAATCTGTGGACCTAGAGGATGGAGATCCTTTCTGCTAGCCACTGTGGAGCTCAGCCCAGCCGGAAAGATGGTCTCTGTGCCTTTTGTAATCAATATATAAACCTTCATTTGGCACTGCCCAGACAGGTGGTCCTCTTGTCTTCTTGTTGCCATGGCTCCGCCTGAGATAATGCACAGAAATAATAACATGAAAAATCACTGGCATCTCCAAGCAGCTATATTAATTAAGCCTTAGCACTTAGCCCTACCTTTTACACTTTCAAGACACATAACGACGTTCCCTGACTGTGTTTGCACGCCCCGCTGCTCATCGGAGAAAACTCTATCGCATGCTCGATTATAGAGGGAATGAAAGATAACACATCCATGGGCATCCATGCATTTCAGCACACCAGATGGGAATACGTATTACGGTCTGAACAGTTTGCTGTCCTTGAGTGGCAGTCACAGTGTTCCCTGATTCACAGGGCACTGGAAAGCTGCCAGAACAGCAGCAAGTCTGCAACCAGGTCTTGCAAGTTTGGGCAGATCAGTCAAAAGGGCTCCTCTGGAGACCTAGCTGTGCTTGCTGTCATTGCTCTGGTTTTCTCTTCTGTTGTGCCAGGAGGGGAGGACATATTATTCTGGACCTGTGGTGTGACAGTGTCCCAGCTGCCATGTCCAGGCTGGATTTGGCTCTTCAGGAGACCAAAGCTCCTTGGAGGCAGGAAGCACAGTTGGTTGCGTGCTAGCAGTAGCATTGCTGGGCAGCAGCAGAGCTGGGATGGACCAATACAACCTAGTCCTGCTTCCTGGAGGCGTGCTCACAGCAGTTGTAATCTTGTACTCTTTTCCTAGGCCATAGCACAAGTAAGTCTTTAAATATGTTCTCAACTTTAAGCACAGAAACAACCTACTGCAAAACATCGCTGACTTCAGGAGAATTATCTCTGCTTAAAGGCCAGAGCATGCTGAAATGCCTGAATAGTTTAGGACTGCTGCACTCTCTTAGCCTCAATAGTTGAAGACTTAACACTCTCAAGGAGGTAAATTAACAGCAGTCATCCTTTCCAGCAATGCAAACCCTAAAGAACTGGATTCTCCTTTCGCTTCTGCCCAGTCTCTTTGCTGAGTTACACCGAACATACTCTGAATTGTGCTGGGGCAAGTGGAGCAGGACTCAAGTGCTTATCTTTCTCCCCGAGAAACAGCTGGGAAAAAGGTACTGGACCAAACTGGAGCACCCCTGCCCCACCAGCAGAGACCCAATGCCATTCCTCTTCTGAGAGGTGCAGGCATCCTGTGGGCTCCGATGCCCCAGGCATGGAACAAAGCATTCCTTGTTTCCCAAGGCACTGGGGCTCTGGAGACATGTAGGGTGGGGTACAGGCAGCCTGTAGAGGTGGCCAGGGTCTGACCAGCACTCACCGCCCACGATGTCCTGTCCTGCCTGCCCCCAGCAGAGAGCTATTTTGAGCTCTTGTTTTGATCTCCTTTGCATGTCAGTTACACTATTTCTGCACACACTTATTTTTATTGTTTTCCGGTGGTGATCTTGTCGCCCTGTGCTCTCGCCTTGATCTTTTCCACTTCCTCTCACTTTCATACCTCTCTTTCCCCACCGGGCGGGTGGGATGGGTGCTTGTGTCAGAGGCAGCGGACGAGCTGTGTCCCCCCACGCTGACACCCCCGGTGGAGAATCCTGGGGTGGTGGGAGCTGGGGGGACAACGTGGGTGCCCTTGCCCTGCCGTGTGGCTAGGTGCATTACCTGTTCCCCACTGTCACATAGGGGAAGAAGTGTTGACTCATGAGTTGTCAAGATGTGGGTTATGGGTAGGCAGATGAGTAAAACTTCTCCCAGCCAGCGCACGGCTGTGGAGAGGAAGGGTTTGCCCTTTAATCACCCAGTTCTAGAAACAGTAAGGCCAGCCAGGCTCTGCTGGAAGGGGCCCTTCTGTGCCGACATTAACTCCCCGCTGAGGAAAGCCAGCTCTCACCTGAGAAGCTGAAATCTGACATTCTTCATCCAAAAATAGGGGGGAACAATGATATTTGGCAGCTGAAATGGAGAGGGAAAGAGTAGGATGTCTCCTGAACATTCTTCAGAAAACCTATCTTTTAGCATAATCATTTTTATTTTGCTCAAGGTATAGTTTACCTCCACAAATCTTCAACAAGTTCTTTTTTTTAAAAAAAAAAAAAAACAACACTTTTTTTTTGAAATACAAAACTTCCTAAATCTAGGCAAATATTAATGCCAGATCTGACATCATTTTGCCTGTGTTTGACACTTGTGGAAGAAATGCACAACTGTGACCTGTGAAGCACGTGAACTGTGCTTTAGCAAGGTTTTATTGGAGCAATTCCTGCAGTGAGATTCAGGTGGGGATGTGACCCAAGGACACAATTAGCATTCACATTTCTACAGAGATGGGGCAAAAACACAAGTGATCTGACTCCAGGGCACATGAGGTGGCAGTTCTTGGTCAGAATGCAAGCAGTGGTCCAGGTGAACAATGCACATCTAGGGCAGAGCCAGCCTGGGTGCGTGCTAAGGAACGCCCATGGATTCAATGCAGCAGAGAGAGCAGCAGTAACAATGAATCACTTATTTCTAATATTGTACCATCAGGTGGTTAGTGAGGGTTTCCTCTCCAGATAGGCTCTTATCTTCCTGCAGAGCAGCTGGGATCAGCCATTTGGGGAGATGAGCAAGCAGCATCCATGCGTTGAGTACCTGAGCCCATCCTGCACCCTGCGGCAGCTCCTAATGGCCAGCAGCTCCCTGCAGAAGGTGCCCCTGGGCACGTGTTTGCCCTTGGCTGCAGCCCACATACAGGGTTGCTGATTAGAGAGCAGTCAGGTGTCAAGTCCCCAGACACTCCAATAAGGTCAGCAGTCCAAAGGGTCAATCGGGGATCAGCTGTTTCTCATTCCCAAGGCTTAGTTTCTCATTTATAGCTGCAGGGAAAAGCAATGATGAAGGTGCAGAAGTGACCCATGGTGCTCAGACATATGGTAATACTGGTCATATAAGTGCTTGGGTTAGATAGCAGGAGGGAAGGGGATTTTGATTTCCTTGTTTTGTTTGGACAGTCTGACCAACAAACCTCTTTCTTCTCCTCCTCTTCGGCCCTGGGCTGGCCTTTGCAGAGAACACCAGCTGTCTGGGAAGCTCTCTTCCATACTATCTGAGGTAGTTACCCCTCTCAACCTGGGTAGCTCAGCAGGATTGTTGACTTTGAGATTATATGCCAGGAACAGCCCATAGCAAATTCAAAAAAAAAAAAAAAAAAAAAAAAAGAGAGAGACTATATCTGCTGCAAAGGCTCTATTTCCCAGAGAGCCCTCTCCCCAGGGCTGGGTATAGCTGTCAGTTTGCAAGTGTGAAAAAACACAGGAAATTCAGGGTCTGGCTTTTGTGCCCAGGCACAGACCTTCAGAGATGCCTGAGCTGGCTCCAGTGCTGCTGAGAGCAGCCTGGAAGCAGGACAGCTCTGTTCTGCCCCTGCATGGCTGGTTAGCAGCCATCCCTCTCTCCTGACACCTGCCCCTGTTACCTCTTGGGATTCTCCTACCTAGCCTACAGCTGAAGTTCAGCAATTCACACCAGGTACAGCCTTTCGCTGCCTTCACCAGCTCTCACCCTGACCCAGCCCCCCCTTGGCTTTGCCTCCGCTCCCCTGAAAGCATTGGCCAGGTGCGTGCTGCCTTGCCCCTGCTCTGCCCTGCCCCATCTCTGCTTCTCTGAAAGCCAGTCCAGCTTCTACTGCTGTTGTTTCCACTAAAAGCCCCGAACACTTTCCTGCACACAGCCTTCCTTCATCCCTCCCTGATTTTAGCAGCTCAGCCTGCCCACAGGCAGTGGTGTGATCGGGGATCCCGGGATGGCAGGGATGTGAGAACGTGTCTTGGAGGAGTTGCAGGGCTAAATAAGCTTGCCTGCTCACCCCAGCTTCACGTGGGTGAATCTGCCTCTCGCTTTTTCCAAGTGTGAAATTTCCATATGGAGAGAAAGAGGTTTCAGGAAATTTCTGCTCCTCTCAACATCACTTCTGATTTTTCTAGTAAAAGTGTCTGCCAGCCTCCTGCCGCCAAGTTCCACCCCCCCCCCCCCCCCCCTTTTTTTTTTCTTTTAATACGTATACAATTCAAGCTGCGTTGGCTCCACTCCTGAAGTCTGGCAGGTGCTCAGAGACATATGTTCTGTGATAAATGTTTATTACATAAGTTCATTCAAGCTAACATGGATTTTGAGATACAGTCAACTCTCATTATACATCTTGCCTTCAAAGCTCGGTGTCCAGATTATGCCTTTCCTTGTACAGATGTCTCCCAGGGTTTGTCTGTTCCTTCCCTGATTTAGCCAAGCCTTGATTGGCTCATCAAGGTAGTTAACGAAACACTCAGTCCAGCTTGGGGGAGGGTAGGAAAAGAAGCAATTATAACTTCGTCTTGATCCAGCTCATTATTTTAATCACTGTGCATCATATTTGGTGAAAACAGAACTTTACAAACATTAGAACTCGGGAGCTGTCATGACTCAGAAACAAGGGGTCAGGTTTCACCCACCCCAAACATCACTCCTGCCTGGAGGGGAATTGCATCAGGTTGTTATCTCTCTCCCTGCACTAGAGAAATGGCCCCTGCTTCCTGCTGTTTCAGGACTATGGATGCAGTTCATATTGTCCAAGATTCCGAGGTGTGTTCACCTTCATCCAGATTGTTCTAAGAACTTCTTGTTACTATTATTTAGTCTTATTTTATTAAATTCCAGTCACTTTGTGGGCTGTCATTTGGGAAGATGAAATTACAAGAGCTGCGGTACGAAATCCTGGCTATCGTGTGTAAGTCCAGGAGAATGCTGCTACTGAATTTATCCTTTCAATGCACATCATACAGTAAAGCATCAGGATAAATGCTCCTTTGCTTCAGACAAGGGATCTGGCACGGCAGAAACTGGAGATGCCTTCGGGCTTCCTCCTGTGGCCCTGGGTCTGAGTCTCAATCTGGGCTTCGCAAAGCCTCTAACTGATTTTGCTGACCAAGTTTTGGTAAGGATTCAGGCATGCACATGTCCAGGAGCAGTGTGCTATCCTGGGGAAAGAAAAAGAAACTTAGCCTTGGTTTTACATGGAACAGAGATCTTGCTGTTTGATCTCAGGGATCCAGTTGATCCTGCACGTTATCACTTTTGATGTGACAAATTGTTGTGCAAACTGGATGATTCACATAACATTTTGCAAAGGTCTCGTGACTCTGAACTGTCTGGTGAGTCCGACCTTGTTGAGACAGGGCTGGGCTTTTTGGAGGTCATAGCAGCAGCAAACGTGACATTTTCTCATAGGATCCTCTTATACCAATGAGCTAGGGACAAGAATGTCTGGACCATCTATAGGCAGGCAAAGGCTTGGTGCAAGGCATTGCACTTTGCAAGAACAAGCCCTCTCCAGTGAGAATTACAGAGCTCAATGAAGGGGAAAGCAAGCTGTGTACTTTACACTTGGTCAGTTAAGGCCAGCAGAAACAACAATCATTTTCTAGTCAACACGTGTCTTATCCGGCAAATTTTGAAGCACATGCACCACGGGCTGGCTTTTGCAAAGTGCCTGCACCTCCCTGGGGCTGCAAGCCACATATTTGGCTGCTATCTTCCAGCTGCTGGCCCAGCAATCTTAGTCAGAAGCAAACAAACCCAAAGACACGGCAGATCTGCAGATGGGAGGGTTTACAGTTAGGGGACAGCACTGGGGTATGACATGTGGTTAGAGTTGTAATGTATGCCTGGGTTATTATGGTTGAAGTGGCACGGGGTTTTGGCACAGCTGTGTCAGACAGTATGCCAAGACTTCACTGAATGCACCGGTTTTAGTAAGATGTGTGAACATATTCAAAGAATCCAAGGTTGAACTTGCTGAGCTGTAGATCTCAGAGACTGGCACGTACTGCAATTCCAGGGTGTCCCGAAGCGTGCCTGGGAAAAGGAGAAATGCAGTGGTGCTTAGAGTGCTTGGGATCAGAAATGCAGAGCGGCAGAGATCAGCTGTCTCTGCTCATGCTTTGCCTTGGGCTGATTGTAATCAGCTTCATGTTTCAGAGGTGTGGAAGGGATAAAATCTGGTATAGAGAAGAGACAGAATGCAAAAAGGAAGAAAGGAGCATTGAGGGGAAAACAATGTCACCAAAGACCATAGCCTGGGCTTTGGTTTCTCTCATATCTTTAGGAGGAATTGGGTATCCTTACTGCTAAACAATGTGTGGTAGAGAGCACACGGGAAATATCTCCTGCACAAAGAGAAAGAACACAAGCAGAACAGCAATTAACATGCTTTTTTAATTGGCACAGGCCGAAACTCCCCCTCCCTGTTTCTCGGAGCAAGCACAGCTGCACTGGGCGGTCACCTCAGATGGATATGGCAAAAAAAAAAAAAAAAAAAAAAAAAAAAAAAAGAGGCCAGGAGACATACCCTGAGTCGTCCTTTTTTGAGAATTCCCTCAGAAAATGCTGCAGAAAATAGCAAATCGCAATTTGATGTGAGTTAATACCCAGCTGGGAGGGACTGGCTGAGGCTGAGGGGCAGCTGAGGTCAGTCCCAGAGCCTGGTGGAATCAGGGTTTCTTCACTGGGACAGGAGCGTGCTGGAAGCAGGGATGGAAGCAGCAGGTAGAGTGAGGTGGGACAGGAGCATCTTTGGAGTCCGGGTGGTTTTGCATGATATAGGACTGGATAAGAGCACTGAAAATAGCAAACCTGCACTCCACAAATGCTGAGAAATCAACCTGTCTCTCCTATGAACTTCTCCTGCCACACTGCAGACCTCTTTGCTGCAACCTGTGTCCAACCCCTAGAGAAGTCAGAAGGCACATGTGGTGGCATTTGCATTTGCATGCACTGCAAGGGTTTCGAGGCAGGCACTGTCCTTTGCTGGCTTGTGTTGACAGCCTTCAGAGCATGGAGTCCTGGCCGGTGAACACCTGCAAGACAAACCTTAACTAATGGGTGCCTGCTGCAGCCACTCAGAGATGGAGCATCTCATCTCTGGCTGGGCAGATGACTCAGACCCAGAACAAATTAGGGTTAGTGTGTGTGGAAGTGTGATGCGAGTGTCTAGCCATCACTGTGGGGAGGGTAGATCACATTGCTGTAGCTCCATTAAGAATGATGCAGTCACTCTCCACCCTTAGAATTTACCCCAGATTTTTGTAGTCAGCTCCTTTTGGTAATTTGATTTCCCTCTGCATTAAGGACATAATGGCTATGAGTGCCTTAAATACCAATGTGAGCCACATACCAGCAGAGGTGGTGGCTTTGCTTCTGCTGCCATCCAGCTCTTCTGAGCAGTGCCTGATCACCAGCTTGCTTTCAGAGCATCCTAACCTTAAAAAGAGCTGCCACTGTGCTGAAATGAGAGCTAAGATCACTCTTCAGAGAATCAATTATCCTGACAGCCCTGATCCTTGAGGAGTGACATTAGCGTGGTGGCTATCATCAGTCATTTTGATGCTGAGGGCTCTCTGATCCACAGGTGTTGGAGTACTTTCCATCCTGGGGTGGGTCGTTTGGAGCATTTTTACATCCTGGGATCTGGGAAACCCAGTCTAAATTATTCAGGAGGGACGGTGAGGAATGAGACTGAGAAAAGTATCACTGGAGAGGGTTTGCAGAACCACTCACCTACAGAGTGCTACAGAGCTTTGGGAGCTGAAGGTAAGTTCATAAGCCTTAATTGATTGTAAATGAAAAGTGGGAGGTTGATTTGGTTCAGTTTTCCAGAGAAGCCAGAATTCAGGTTTTCTAGTTGAATGGGCAGCTGTGATTTTGTTCAGGCATGAAGCAACCCCTTCCAATGTCTCCCCCATAAAAAGTTCTGGCCAACTCTGCACCGAGCTGCAAAGCTTTGGGGTGAAGCTTTCCAAAGGCAGCTCTCTCCATTGTGGGATCTCCACTTCTGGGATGCCCAGGCAGAGCTGGCAGGAGCAGCCTCTCCTCCGGAGATCACTGTGCACCAGGTCTCTGACTGCTGCGACCTCTAATGCTCCCTCCAGAGATATGCCCAGATACAGAGCCTCTAAAGATTCTGGTTGCACCTGAAATCCTGGCGTGCCTGGCTTTGCACTCCCCCAGACCTTTGCTCCTGATCATTCCACCCCATTTTCCAGACCGCCCATTTTTCAGCTGTTCAGCGGATTCTTCCCTCGTGCACCTTTGCTCTGCTGCCTTTCCCATTCAGGATGTGGATGTAGAAACCAGCCAAGCCGCTGCTGGCAGTGGATTAGACATTAAGTCATTTGCATATACTGCTGATTACTTGTGTTGCAGAAAAGCAGGGCACTCACACTCACTGTAGCCACTGCTAGCAATGGGAAGTCCGGAAGGGAGCACTCCTTCTGTCACAACATTTACCACCTGTGCTCAGAGCAAGTCCTCGCATGTTGTTGGGTCGTTTCACGCACTTCTCCCTCATCACAGTGATATGAAGGGACACACTAAACACCTTGCATCCCACTACTGCTCTGCTGCTGACTGCGAGGGATGTTTGGGGTTTGACCAGAGGAAAACCACCCTCCTCGAGAAGATCTGCTAAGGCTGGGAAGTGATTTTGTCAGAGTTGCTTGGTTAAGCACGTGGAGACAACTGCTCAGGGTCAGCCACAGATAATAAGCCTTCAGATGACAAATCACAGTCCTTGCCTGTACGGTAAGGGGTGTATGCTCCCGGCATGCTCTCTGTGAATTATTGCAATGGCAGCATTCACTTCCCTTCTCTGGGAAAGAAACAAGAGCAAAGCAAGCAAGAACTAGCAGCAGATGGTCCCTCCTGTGCCCAGATCGTTCCAGCCAAAACAAATCTACATCCCCAGCTGAAGGGAAGGGTACAGGAATAGCACAGGAGTGTGACTCAGATCTAGTGACTCAGACAGCAAGGCGAGGGGAGGGAGGGAGGGGGAGAGGCAGAACCTGGCGCAAGAGCCTCTTACGGATGACAGTGATTATTGCTATTATTCCAACGACGGCTTGCGGGCACTGACAACTCTCACTCCTGCTCCTGTTCTCAAATTTTGGGTGTTTTTTTTTTAACTGTCTCTCTCTCTCTTTCCTTCTTCCCTTTTTGTGAGGAAGCTGTGAGCAACTCCCTCCGCATCTTTATCTGCCTGCAAGCTGGTAAATAGCAGGACAAACACTTGTGTGCCAGATATCAGATAGGCTCAGCTGTTTGCATGCCAGCAGAAAATGCCACATGCTCATCCTCTCTCCACTGGGGCAGTGGTGTGCGAGATTCCAGGCACGGTGCTGGGCTCTCCTCTCCCCTCCCTTCCTCCAGCAGCTTTTCTCCCCACAAGAGCCATTGTGTCAAATGAGGATGATGTTTGCCCAACCTTAGCAAGTCAGATTTTGACTAACGATCTCAAGTGCTGAACTGTTGGTGTTATTCTGTCAGAGCTGCCAGGCAAGTCAGGTTAGCTACTGCCACTTAGTCATGCATAAGTGCACAAGTTTTTATGGCCCTTGGTTTTGCCATGGGGGGTAGGATTCACATCTTGAAACCCCTTCAATGCTACGAAAGGCTTTGCGAAACTCCTGAAAAGCACTATCACTGGAAAAACTAGGCCATTGGGTGAGATCATGCATTAAGCGGTAGGGGCTGGCTGAACAATCTGTCCCAGAAACCAGTCTTGGATTAGTGCTGGGATGTGCTCTGGCTCTTGGCATGAACACAGGTGGGACGAAGGGCCCAGATCCTGCCTGACCGCATTGGAGAATTCCACTGTGGATCAGAACTTCCTGCCTGGCCAGGCACCCCAGTCCCAGGCATGGGAACTGTGGGGGGCAGGCAGCAATTCCTGGGGAACTCAGGCCCTGCTGTGCACCAGCAGCAGCTCTATTTCTCCATCCCAGGTCATCTTCTCAATCTCTTCCCCAACAGCCACCAGGCAAAACTTGGAGGCTTCCAGTTCGTATCAGACCCACGGCTTCTCGGTGCTAACACCACTGAATGGCATCTCTGCTGTGGGAACATGCTCCATGAGCAGTGCTGTTGTTGTTTTATGGCATTGGTGGTGGTGCCAACCTTCAGCAGTGTGGTTGGCACACACAGCTTGCACTGCATGCTTGTGTTGATCAGGGGCATTTGAAGAGCCTAACTGTCTGGTAAAAACCAGTCTCATTGATTTTCAGCTAAATCAGGGGCCCTAAATTGAGCAGATTTTGATTGTAACAGGTATCCCATAGACATTTTGAGCTTCAGGGCTGACCAGAACTAGAATACCACTCTTCTAGGACTTGAACATCCCATCCTCTCTCCCAACAGGAGTCCCATGAATAGCACAGTGCCCGTGGGCCCAACAGATCTGGCTGGGGACTTACAGCTTACTCATCACCAATGCAGACATCACCACCAAGCCCTAAACCAGAGGCTCCTCAGGGACAGAGCCGATGTACGGAGCTGAGCACTTGCCAGCCCACGCATTGTTCACCAGCCAGCGAGGGCTTCAAGAAAGCCCGATAGTCCCTGGCCCCACCAACATCTTGTGCGTCTGGGTTGGGGGGAACAGGGTACAAAGCTGAAGGATCACTGGGCTTAGAGGGTTTTCTTTTTGGAGTAGCAGAGATGGAGGACAGGCTGCCATAGCTCAGGTTGCTTGCCAAAGGGGCATCAGCCCGAGGTATTTGGAAGGAAGAGATACGTTGAATTTATATATAAAAATATATAGACAAGATTACATAAACAATACAGGTATTTTTAACTTTGGTACCCACTCCGGGCTGCATTTAACTGAACAGGATACAGGAGGTAAAATATTCTTCATGGCTACATGAACAACTTCCCCCTTCTTTGCATGTGTTGGTGAGGTGTTGACCCATTATAGACCATGGCATTGCTATATTTTCACACTCATTATACGCTGGTTTTAAAAAAAAATAAAAGTGATTCAGCACTAATGCAGACTGCATGCACGTGTGGGTAACTCAAGGGGAACTTTAACGTAAAGCCCCTTCTCCCCATTTACTCCCTCCAGCCCTGCTATGGGCATGAAAATTCAGCATCTTTTCTTCCCTTTTTATTCTTGTCCAACTTGTATAATGCTGTGCAGGACGAACTCCCTAAAACATCCAGGAAGATGGACAGCTCCCAAACCCTAGGGTCAAACTCTTGCTGCCCATGATGGGAGAGGAGCGAACCTGCTGTTCCCAGCCCAAGCCGATGCCTCAGAGGCATAGCCTTTACAAGCACATATACTAATGCATGCTCTGATGCTGTATCTGCCACAGTGTTGTTATACCCAGAGGCTGTTTCTGGGGGAAGGTTTGCGTGACCTAGATACAATCTTGTGGTTCTTGCAGGGAAGATAGTGTCTGAAGTCAAGACATTCAGGTGGGAATCAGCAGTTATTCTACACTAAACTCTGGCATGGGCTTCCAATGTAAGCTCACTCAACAGCCTTATGTTCTTGGGTTGCTAACTAGCACAACATCGCACTGTGTAGATGAACAAGGCACTGCCATATGTAGAGTGGACTGGTACCAGAGGCTTGAAGGGTTATCACGAGGGGGAATCAGACTGTGTAGATCTCGCTACACCTTACCCAGTGCTCAGTGACTTGAGCTTGCCTAAAGTGTCTCTTCCAGAAAGGTGTCTAGTCACGATCTGAAGTTATCAAGAGAAGTAGAGGCTGCTCCTCCCTTTGGTCGTTTGTTCCAGTGGTTAATCACTTCTTTGTTAAACACGTGTGCCTTACAGCTAATTTGCATTTGTCTGGTTTCAGCTTCCAGCCAGTGGCGGTTCGTGTTTATGCTATCTGCTGCTGCGTTAAAAAGCTCTGTCCCACTCACTATTTTCTCTCTGATGAAATTACTTATACACTGAACTTAACTCACCCTTCAATTTTTCCCTTCTTCCCCCTTTGGGTGCATGAAACAGATAGAACAATTTCAGTATCTCGCTCTAAGGCATTTTCTCTACTCTTTAATTCGTTTCTGTGGCTCTCTCCTGCCCTCACTTTAACCACCTTTTGAATATTAAAATGCGAGCCCCAGGCCTGGATGTGTTATCTTATCCACTTTAGTCTCCATGCTTTATATGGAGGCAAATTAACCTCCCTGTCCCTACTCACTGCCCTCCCTGTGTGCTCATTCCGTTGCCTACCGAGCCCTGCTTACCCAGCGGCCGTGGTCTGGTGGGGTGGCTGCTCCATCAGCCACCCTGCCACCATCCTTGTGTTTTGTCAGTGGCCATTTCACATTATCTTCCAGTTTGCTGATAAAAAGCGTGGGATAAAATAGGGCTGAGTCCCAAACCTGGTTGGAGTTTGTTGTTCAGTGATGAGTCCTCACTGACAACAACATTTTGAGATCTGTCAGTAATCCAGTTCTCAATCTGTCTCATGTATCCTCTGGTTCATACTATTCTGTGCTATTTTTTAAGCAGGATGTCATGGTTTTAGCTCAATCCCCTTGTAAAAAATCTAAGTATAGCACATCTGCGTAGTTACCTTTATCAGACAACTTTGTAATCTCTTCAAAGAATTAAGTCGGGTTTGTTAAGTGCTATTTTCTCTACAACAACATTGAATCACATTCTCAGAAGGTGGGAATGCTAAGAGGCTATTAAATATTATTATTTTATCTTTAGTCATCTGCCTTCCTCATCTAGCTGGGAAGACTGATCCTGGACTGTTGGTCTCCTGGCTGCAGCACCTTCCAATAAAGCAATCTAGCAAGTCCCCTGGATTACTGGATACGTGGGTGACAGCAACAGTTTTGCGAATGCTGTGCACACCGGCTGGGTATCCACTGGAAACTTGGCCCAAAGCGGCTGGCTGGTGTGCAGGGTGGGCTGGACCATGGCTGCCGTGTACCCACACCAGCGCAGGAGTACATCCCTGTAGCCCATCTCTTGGGCTTGGACACACAACACCAAACAACACTTGCCTGAAACAAGAGCTGCAGGACCAAGGAGCGGGAAAGGGCTCCATCCCTCCCTGCTCCCCACCATGCCCCAGTCTGCCAGCACATGAGCAGGGTGATACCAAGACTCTGTTGTGATAAAAGTCTGGAGGAGCAGAGTAGGGATGTTCTCAGGTGCTGGATGCTGTCTTTCCTGCAGAACTACCTGAGGATGTCGATATGCAACTCCCTTGAGTCAACCTAGCCGAAGCAAGTGGCTTTACAGTGTTATAAAGTAAGCTGAAACCTTTGGGACTACAATCTCAATGATGGGGAAAACATCCCAAGGGTTTCTAACATTGCTCTAGGCTGAGCTGCTCAGTGAGTTTTCCCTGGTGAGTGTCACAAAAGAAAGTTTGACTTTCCTTCCTGGCTACAAGAGTGCACTGTAGGGAGGCACTGGAAGGCTGCACAGCATCTGCAAGGAGCTAGTTCACTGCTGTGTGAGACGTGGTCATGTTAGCAGCCGAAGAGCTGCATTCCTACCTTCTTCATATGCTCTCCTGACTCAGTAACTTCACATTAGAAGCACAAAATTAATAAACTGGAAGAGAAGCACCCAAGCCTGTTCCTACTGAAGACACCAGCATGTCCTGGCCTTGGGAGCAGGGAAGATTGGGAGACCAGGGAAGACAGGGAGGCCAGGTTCTGCTGTACTTGACCTTTGAGTCTTTCTGAGGAAGATGGAAGATCTCATGATTCCGGTCACAGTAACCAAGCTCTAGAAAATATGCCATGTTTCCATGCAATTTTCTTTCTCAGGTGTGCTAGCTGCTCTTCTTTCGCACTTTCACTGCACATTTACAAGTGAGCAGGAATGAACACAAGTATGCACACATACACACAGCTGCCTGGCCTTGGCCCACACAGTGCTTTCAAGCCCAGGGATGTATTCAGTTAGAGCAGGAGAAAGTTATGCTTTTTTTTTTTTTTTTTTTTTTTTAAAAAAAAAAAAAAAAACAAACGTTGCTGTTATGATGTCTGGATTCCCAAACACCTGCACTAGGGTTTCCTGATATTTCTGCAGACATTTGCATGCATCAGAGATACAGCTGCCACCACACTTAGTGAAGAGTTTAGCCTTCACTTGATCATGACTCTATACTTGTTTCATTTTCTTACTTAAAACACAGATAAAGAACTGAAGTTTCATCTACACCCAGAGCTGTAATGGTTGAAGCACCCACTAGTGAAAATATCCAAGTATACATTCACCAGTTTAACATCATTTAGTCAAAGTGCTGTCAGTTTAGTAAAATCTGAATATGTGAAGAAAAGGCTTAAACCATTTTACCTGTAATGGATTTTAAATTAGACTGGAAAAATGTGTGCAAAGAAAGCCTAGTTTTTGAAAAGGCAGACCTTTCTTGCTATTTTAAGGGATGAAGCTAGTTTTAGTGTGATCTGTTTAATTCCCATTGCAATATTTCTTTCTTGATGAGTACATTAGTTGATCAGATTCAAGGGACTTCATGATTTGACAGGGCCAAATTTCTATCAGATGAAAAAAAAAGACAACAGGCTTTCCTCTGGTGTGTATTCCTGGGATACACAGTGCCTTCTCCTTCTGCTGCCTTCCCTGGGGCACAGTGATACTCGCTGCTGGGTCGCTACTGAGGAATGCCTGGCTATATCACAGATGTCCTAGATCAGAATTGGAGAGCGAGAAGTGCAAGTCAGGCAGCTAGCTCATTCATCTTTCTCAACTGAGAAAAAAGAGAATGGGGACTACCACTTTGTGTTTCTAAACAGTTTCACTCTCTGGTTTTCATGAGGTAGCAAGAAGCTTCAGATTCTTTACAGGAAGTCAAGCAAATTATTTCAAGCAGATTTCTAAAAAAAGAAAAAGAAAAAGAAAAAAAAAAGGAAAGGGAAGGGAAGGGAAAGGGAAGGGAAAGGGAAGGGAAAAGGAAGGGGAAGGGGAAGGGGAAGAAGGGGAAATGGAAAGAGGAAAGGGAAGTGGAGGGGAAGGGAGGGAGAGGGGAAGGGAGAAGGGAAGGGAAGGGAAGGGAAGGGANGAAAGGAAAGGAAAGGAAAGGAAAGGAAAGGAAAGGAAAGGAAAGGAAAGGAAAAAAGAGGGGGGAGGAAATAAAACAAAAACACAAAAGCATAACAAAAATAAAAAGGTTAATTGTTTCTCTTTGTCTTAGAGGTTCTGTAAAACCCCTTTCTCAACTAAATCTAGATTTGGGACCTAAACCAACCTGAGAGTTTCCTTTAATTAAAACCTCATCTGCAGTTCAACTTACAGCAACAACTACAAAAACAAACTTCAGAAAACAAATGAGATGACATCTGTTCCTCGGGCAAGGCTCCTTTGTCCTGAATTCTAGAGAGCTGGTTATTTAACAAGAGACTTATGTGAACAAGTAAGATTAAACAGAAGCAGCAACACACCCTAATGCTAGTGTGAGAGTGTTGAAATTGCTCTGCTCTTCTCCCCAAAGACATTTCAGGTCCCATTTCTTGAACACTGTTTATGTCGAAAGCGTTCACATTCTGATTTCCTCTACAGCCAGTTTGCTGGTTGCTGCAGTCTCTAAAAGCATCATCAAGCATTTCCTCATTAGATAATATCATCACACACCCTAATGATTAGGCTCAATGAGTCACCTTCCTTTTTGGAGCACTGCATTCAGTCCAAAATTGTGTATCCTCTCTCCCTTGAAGAGAACTCCCTCCACATTCTGATGTCCCAGGAGACCAGCCCAGCTGCAGCAACAAGTCCATTAGCCGGCCCATTGTGGCTGATCCTAAAATCCCTTTGTGCGATGCCCGAGGCAATAAGAACAGAGTGAGGACTGGGGGCATTGTGTGCTGCGAGCAGCGTTGACACCTCTGAGAAGGGTGCCCTTGCCTTGGAGAACTGTATCAATGAAAAATAAGAAGCCATCTATGTGGTTAGCAAAGCATTTTGGGAATCAGGAGAATGATGAGCAACTGAAGCAACTGGGGGGTCTTGGAATGGGTGGAGAGGGAGTAAATAAACCAAACACGTGAGGAAGGAGAAGAAAGAGAGGAAGAGACACTGAATGGTGACAGGCAGTGAAAGGTTTGTAGGCAACAAAGCAGAGGCTACTTAGAAGAGGAAAAGGGATGGGTCCCTCCTGCCTGATTAAAAAGGCCTTTTCCTGTCATCTTGCCCACAGAAGAGGTGTTAAATCTCATTTCTGTATGCAGGCAGCCTTAGCTGTAATTATGACAATGAGGCCGCCTCTGTTGCCCTGTGCATTATTTGCACGGCCTGAAACACACAAGTGCAGGCAGGGGCTTGGGTGGCTGAGCAGGGTGGGCAGCAGGGCAGGGAAAGCCTGCTGCTCCCACTAAAGTCTCCACCAAAGGGCTCTCCGGCCCATCCATCCCTCGTTCGCAGGGCTTCCTCTTTGCAGCGTCTCACTGCCTTGTGTTATTAACTGGATTTATCCCCACACTAACCCTGGCCCTACAGGGAGCTGCTACAGGCAGATAGGGCTGAAAATGAGGCAACAATTCCAAAACTGCAATCTGGAAGAAGCCTACTCAGCTGCCATTTAACCTTGGCTATGCCTCAGCCCAAAGTTTTTTGACAGCTTCCAACTCCTGCAGCACACACATTTATGTTTCTGCTTCTTCACCAAACAGCTTCCAGCTCTTTGTAGCATTGGACAGCACTGCCTACAAGTCCAGCATCCAGAAACTAGGTGGAGAAATGCCTTGATTCCCAGGGGAGCACTTTCTGGACGACATGTTCCAAGCACATCTAAGACACCAAACAAGCTGCTCCACCTTTAGGGCTGAGGCTTGCACATTCCCTCTCCCTCACCCAGCCCGCTTATGGGATGTGCCACCACAAAGAAACACATCCCCACTGCCAAGCTATGGGTTGTTTGAGCTTGATTCCATTCCCTGGCTCTCCTGGTGAAAGGGTGACTCACTTCAGCCTCCTGTTTAAAGAACTGACATGCATCACCTTCCTGAATCAAACGTGATGTATTTCTTCTGTAAGGATGGAAAAGCCTTACCCTCCTAGTAACACAAAACCACAGGCACAGGCTTTGTCCTTCTGGCTCAACCACCATTTGTTTATTCTTCAGGATGCTGTCTGTTTGGATCCCGTTTCTGAGGCTCCCACATGTTTCCTAGAGAGTCCCAGCCCTGTCCCTGAGCTCCAGAGCCCTCCTCCCCTTTCTGCACTTGGTCCTCAGAAATGCTGCACCAGCATGGTGAGTTTTGCAGCAGGGGCTCGAGATGTGGGACCAGTATCAAAAGGATCTGCTCACAAAACCTCTCCAGCAGCTGAGGATTGGAAAGATCTCAGTTTGGGAGGCTGAGTGCTGGGCACAGAGAGGAGATGCATCTGCAACACCGGGTGTCCTGGCACCTGTAGAAGTGAGCTTTGAAGGAAGGTTTCTCTAACCATTTGCTGCAAGCTCTTGCTGAGGATGACACCTTGCTTGGAGTTTGGTAAACTCTTCTCTGGCTTTCCACCTCTGGGGACAAGACTCCCTCTCAAGCTGCTTCCTCATGCTGCTGAGAACTTGTGGCTCACCTGTCTTTTTGGAGGGATATTTCTCCCTGAGAAGGAGATCTCTCTTCTACTCCCCCCTTTCTCAAGCATCGCCTAGGTTTCATTGCTCATATCAACTAATGAGGAGCTCTTAAAGACCAGTCCTAGTGAGTTCTGCTCAACAGAGTAGGCTTGATGCTCCTCAAACCAGGGAGAAGACACAGCGGCTCTGTTTTCTGTCTGTTCTGCAGTGATAATGTGTCGCTCCCAGTCATACACCTCCTGCTAGGTCTTTTCTCCGGAGGAGGTTCTCTTGTCTCCCTGTCATTGTTTCATAGACACATGCTTAGCGATTTCCCAATGGTAGTATGTGGCAACAATGAATCCCCAGTGCACGGAAATGCACATGAAATTGTATTAGTCACACACAATTAGGCAACGCGCAGTCACCATGCAATCAGGGGAAGCCTGGATGCAGATTATTGAGGCGCAGAGGTTTTGATGAACCATATTATCACCCCAAAACGCTAATTTATGAGAAAAAAAACAAGCATTTTCCTTGAAGGGAGTTGTACTGCACAAATTTTTCAACCTGAATTGTATTTTAAAGGTTGGAAATTGCCCTTTTGTCATTTCCAAAATGAAAAATTCATTTCATTCAAAATGACTTCTGATTTCACAATTTAAGCTAATGAGATTTTTTTTTTTTTTTTTACATGGCTGAATACAGAACACTTCAAAGTTATCAAAGTGAAGCAGTGTTGATTGCCCCCGTTGAGCTCTTTTTCACACTTTATTTGTAAAAATGCTTATCATCACCTACATTTGCATTTAAGAAAAAAATGATTAAACATTGAAAACATTTGCAGGACAGAGTAATCATAAGTTGCTCAGCTTTAACGCAATGGCAGTTTCACCACCCCCGTGTTACAGGATTGTGATATGCTGTCTTGTCTTCTGAAAGACTGTTTCTTTCCTTAGGAGAGGTACCAAGTTGAAAACACACACCAGACATTTCGGGGCACTTGCTAGACTGCGCAGCTCTGCTGAGATGGAGGGGGCTCAAATGGTGCTGACTTAGCAAAGGGAGACTTTTGTGCTCTGCACAGCCTCCAAGTGAGATTTTTAGCGTTGATTTAAGGTTGTAATCAGTCATTATAATTCCATTATAATAACCAGAGACAAGTTCAGTATCTCAGCATGTTTCCCATACGAGGAATGTCTGCAAACATCACAGGAGCTGACGGTTCAGATGCTCCCCAAGACAGGGGAACTCTCCCATGGTGTTCTGGGAATATAGCTGGGTGTTCTTGGGGCGAGCATCCCAAAACTTCCACGTGGTGCCTTGCTGGCCTCCATCTAGCCCTCTTTTGTGAATAAATATGGCCACAGGGCACTCAGACAGCTGTCTGTCACACTGACCTGTGCCAACACCATGTTTCCTTGGACAGAGCCCTGTGCCTGCTCCCCTTGCCCTTCAGTCTGTGTTATGGCAGGCTCTGGGGGCAGGATGTTTGTTTGTCCTGTGTTACAGCATCTCACACAGTAAAGGTTTTGCCTCAGAAGCGGCATCCTCTGTGCTACAGCAGTACCAACACACATGGCTGTAACGGTCCCAAGGGTTTTGTTGATGTGAAGCATTGGAGGTGATGCTGGGTGCATTTTACAGCACAGTGTCTGTGCCCCTCAGTTACCACGGGGTGTCTGGCCTCTGTGCATGGTCTGTGCAAGGCACCAACATGAACAGTATCTCGCTCATTTTAGGAACAGGTACCAATGATTCTGGATCCCAGTCTTTGACTTCTTTAAACCATCAGTTTTTCTCCTCTGCTGTGCTGAAGAGTTTATGACCTACCATGAGACACTGTGTCTGATGCATACCAGAAGTCTATTCAAAAAATCTTGCATTACACAAACCCAAACAAAACTACAGAGTGTTACAAACTGAGGTAATCCCAAGTGCAGTGAAGAACTGGAAGACTGGGATCTCCCCGAGACAAGTTTTGTTTGCCCACGCTTCACAGGAGGGAGATGGCAATTAGAAAAAGAGTCTGGGATGTCATAATAGCCATTGAGAATATGGTAATTAAAAATTTGTTTTGAATTATCTTGCATTCAGTCTTATTTTACAGTAGGAATAACACAAATCATAAGACAGGAAATACATAGTAAAAGCCCACTAACCACAAGCTTTTTTCAGTAAGAAAAGATAATAATAATAATAAAAACAACAACCCCAAAGTATTTCATGAATGGCCTGTTTTGAATTGCTCTCATTTCACACTGGAGAGACAGTGCTGCTCACATGTCCGGCTAGCAGCGGCTGAAGCAGGAGCCGGGTCGGGCATCTGACTCCCATCCTGCATAACACAAAGCTCTGTGGCCACACTGGTATCAAAAAGGGGGAAAATAATGTGCGCTTTACTGAAATGCGTCTGTCACAGCAGTGTCTTCATGTTGGACTGCCACTGCATTTCCAGAAGATAAATTTATTGTAGACACGCAGAGTGCTCAACCATACAAAGTGTTCTCACCAGCTGTAAATATTAACAGGAGAAGGAGATAAATCCCCCCCAAATCACTTGTTCATGGACTCCAACCTCCCTGGGCCATCCCTTCAGAAAGTCCAAGCTTGTGTGCCATAAGTGACCTGACAGGCAAAGTACATACCTATATATAAATATATTCATGTATAGACACATGCACACACACGTGTGTACAAGCGTGTTGATACACACAGATGCTCATGCATGGGTGCACGTTCTGGAGGAACCAGACCTTGCACCAGAGAGCAGGCGGAGGATGGCATTTCTAGGGATGCAGCTCAGGGAGCAGGGTTCGCCAAACAGGACACAGCCAGCACCTGCATGAGGAACGTCTCCCTGAGACAGCCTGGCCAGCTCTCATCCCTCAGGTGCCCCCGGTCCTGCAGCTGAAGGGCAGAGTCATGACCGGTCCTTTGCATGGCTACGAAGCACAAAAATATCAGAGGTTTTGGCTGTTTCCCAGAGACCTGTGCCCTTGCTCTGCCAGTCCCACACGCCACTGCCAAGCCCACAGCTTGTACCCACAGTTTCTCCAAGTATTTCATTTAACAAAGCGGAAATTGAGCTTTTTTTTTTTTTTTTCTGTCATGCATCCATATTTTGTGACCTGCCACTGGATCCTGTGGCTGCCTCCTGCCTCCCTCTGCTGCAGCCATGGAGGACAGTGCTTTGATGGCATGGAGGAACAGCAGGAATTCAAGCCTGGCCACAGTGTGGTGTCGCAGGGTTTGGATGTTGGTTCCTCAGTGGCCCTTAAGAGCCCTTGAAGTAGGTGTAGGTTTGTGAACCTGACCTGTTTCCAAGTTTGTAAGAGTCCTTGTTTGTCTTTCTCCCAGTGCTTTGCAGTATGTAGCATGAGTGCTAAAGGGAAGCACAATAAGAACTTTCTAGTCATTTGAACTTTTCTTGGAAAAAAAAAAACCACACACACGCACAAATCCCACCTTGTTATTGTGTTGGCTCTGCATAGGAGCACCCTATTTCACTCAAGAGTTTGTTATTATTTAAATAGGAAAACAGTCCTCAAGAATAAAGAGAAACACTTTTTCCTCACTCCCATGAGCATCAAGAACTCAAGGAAATCTTTCTCCCAATGAAAGAGTAAGGTTTGGGGTTTTCTCCCAGTGATGTCTGTAATGTCATGCCACTTACTTTTCTTTTTTGCATACATACACACGCAGGTCTCTGCACCCGTTGACATATCCTTAAGGAACCAATCTTCAATGATGCATGCTTTTCAAGCCAGAATAACTCACCTTCTACCCCACATCTCAGATACCTACCTGTGCAACAGGCACTGAGCACTCCCCAGTTACATCAGCCCTGCACACGGAGATGCTGCTCAACTTCTGGAGTTCCTACTCTTTTTTTTTTTTTTTTCCTGGTGTGGAATTCTTTACTTAGGAAGGGTCTGCGCTGGAAGGGTTTGCATGGGAAGGGCTTACGTTGTCAGCTTTCTTCTCTCCCTGCGAACTTTCACTTTACTTGAAGTATGACAAGGAAGCTTTGTAAGTTGCCACACTGTGGATCAAACCGGCCTCCTGAAAAACTTGTTTCTCCCTTGACCTTTTTGATCTATTGAGCTTTCATGTGACTTGGATGTTTTGTTTAGGTAAATATTTACATAGTAAACACTCAGTGTACTGATGGCTGTTGAGACTGCATGTTCTGTGGGACAGAGGCTGGTTCTCTGTTGTGCACCTTGCACAGCCACAGTCAACATGATGCACAGCTATAGCAACAACATTCCTATGGTTTTCGAAGGCACAGGCTGTGACAGATTTTCTCAGGCACAATGGAGCTGCTATCATCACTTACTTGGAGAAAAAGCTTTCCAAATTCACCTTTTCTATAAAGTCTGGAGAAAAAGGAGGGGGTGTTGAATCCTATCACGACAACGTTAGAAAGAGTATGAGTCAAACGTGCCACAGGGGTGTCCATCAAAGAGCAGAGATAAAAGCACCACATTCCAGCAGCAAATTGTGCCTGGCAGACACGATGAAATAATGCTGCTCAGAGGGAGGGAGTGAGGGGAAGTGTCACTACGCCCTGGGTGCTGGAAGTGCCTCTGTGAGCGCCAGAGGAGTGAAGTTGCCTTCGCCGTGCTGCAGACTTTCTGTCTGACGCTGGGTGAGTCACAGGCGTGCAGCTCACTGCAGGCGAGCGAGTGCCTGGCTGCTGTGGAAATCAGGTGCTGAAGCAGGTTTAAGGATCTGAGCCTCTTCTCTCTTGAGACGTGCAATTACACCTTCTGTTGCTCTGTATGGTCAGGTGTTCGGGGAATGAAGTGCTTCGTGCTAAAGGCTGCAGCTCCTGCTAACCTCAAGTCCTGAGCTCTGGGCTGGCCCTGCGCTGTTCCCCATTGCAGACCAATATGATTTGGGAAGCCCGACCCTGGCCAACTGGCCACGTCTGCAGGGCGCGCTGTGTGGCTGATGACCCACCACCAGCCCTGGAGGAAGCTGTCTACGCAGAGAAATTAACTTTTTTAACCAATAAACAAAGTTTCCTTTCCTGTAACCCCAGACTTATGAGTCAGCGTTTCACACCTAAATTATTTACAACAAAAGAAAACAAGAGGAGAAATTTCAAGTTTTTGTGCCATGGAGGAAAAGCTAAAGGGGAGATGTTGCCCATATTACTCCTAGGTTAAATGTGTTCCTTTTCTCTATTTTCTAAATCCCCAAGATTTTTTTCTGTATTTTGGTATAGTCTTCTGTATGTAGCAACTCCAGGCCTAAAATTCATACTGTTTAGCCTCAAGGCCAATGCAGGGGAAACCTGTTTTACAGCTGGGGAAACTAGGACACAGATACTGAAATAACCTGGCTGTGTCTTTAATTCCCTATACCAGCTCTGTCATGATCCTGCCCAGAAGCAGCATGTGTGCACTCCCTCCTAGGAGCTGCAGGAATTCAAGGAAGGGTACAAATCCCATTTGTGCAGTAAGCCTGGAGGCTTTCATTTATGCACTCTTTGGTAATGCTTGTTCAGCTCTAGATTGTAAATGAAAATTGCTTTGAGTCACAAGGAAAATCCATGCAACCCACGATCTCAGTGTCTAACGGTGTTGGTGAATGCCGGCTGGAGCGATGAAGGCCAACGTGGCCTTCTGTAAGTGCCTGAGCAAACATGATCACTAGCTACTTAATGTCTTTTCCAGCCTCCACATGCCACTTGGCCACTGCAATGATGTTGGAGGTGGTGACAAAGGATGCAGGAAGTCATTTCGAGGAGGATGCTGTGACAAGGAAGCGAGCACGACAAGCTGTTAATAAAAGACACAAAGCACTGAAATCCCTCAGACTATATGGGGAGTTTTCTGGTGAGTAATACCAACGCTTTAGGAGCAGAAAAATGAATCATTCCTACTCCACATTAACTGCTCTCATCCTGCCATGATTTACAAACCAACACAGAGCCATGTAATCTCTCACTGTAGGATGAAGAAAATAGCATTTCTCCCATATGAAAATCAAGATTTCAATGTCTCCCATATGTCCTGAGACCTCATGAGGAAGGTTGAGCCAACGAGAAAAGTCAGCAGAGCCCTGGTGAGAATGAGAAACACCTGTGGGTTATTCCCAGCAAGAAAAGCAGAGCAGCTATCATGACCTCTCAGCACCCAGCTGGCCTCAATCTGCATGTAAATACACTAGCAGCCAAAAACTATATGAGGGTTTAGACTGTGAGCAGCTTTCCCCTGCTCTTCTTCCAACCAGAAGCTGTGTGGCTGTGCTGGGTGTTCTGGGGCGGCCTGGAGATCTGCCTGCCCCATCTTGTTTGGAGTGATGCAGCCAGGTACTCTTAGTTGGGAGGGTGGAAGGCTTTGTTGTGATGACCTGCCTGGTGGCTTGTGAGCAGCATCTGTAAACACGTTTGATGCAAACATCGTTATCCTTGGCAGCTACAGTAAAAAGGCTGCAGCTCAGATGAGCGTCTGGTTCCTCAGTCTTTCCTGTGCTATGATCTCATGCTACAATGTGAGCAAACTTCCTATCTGTGAAGAAGGGAAGCAGAAAAGCCCCTGGGGAGCTGAAGTGGATTTTCCCATCTTCCCATCAGGTGCTACTTTTAGTGCAAGGCTGTGACATATCCAGGAGCCTGGGTCAGGGGTGTCAGGGGGCTCTCTGCAGCCTTGTTGGTGAGGGTGCTTTATCTCTATGCTGCATTGCCGTTGTGACAGCATTATGTGCCATGGTCTATTGGGAGTTCTGCTGCCCAGTTTTGGACCCTGCTCTGCCATGGCTGGGTCCTCATTGAGAAGAAACCATGAGGAGAGGGTAGTGTGCCCAAATCAGGCTCCAAGGGGTAGGAGGCCATAAATGGCAGGGGCTGGTGCTGGCATGGAAAAACTGCTATGGCGGGCTACTTTACCCCCATTTTCTCTCCCAAGATTTGAATCTTACTGTGCTCAGAGGCACCTCTACAGTAGTCTGGCTATTCAGGGAGGCCAGGGAGAGTGTTGTGGACTTCTATACAGCAGGGATCCTGGGATGACCCATGGCTCACTCAGCTGGAAAGAGCAAATGGAGATGAGCTTTGTACTGTCCTAGATCCGGAGCCAGTCACCTACAGCAAGAGCAGCAGGAGCTCAAGTAGGTACCTCTGGGATCTAAGAGCTTATTTTGATAGTGTGGCTATGTTTGGATTTGTGCTCATTTTTTATTTTTTGAAGGTGTAGTGGATTAATCCTAGCTTGGGCAGTTGGTGTACAATAGTTTGTTTCTGTGTTGTAAGGGGCTTGGCAGAGACATACTTCCTAAGAACTCTTATTATTTCTACTCATTGTGCAAGCTGCACCAAATAAGTTCCAGGCATTTCCAGAAATTGCTATTGATTGGGCAATGATGTTTACAAACCTAATCAATAAGCTTAACCCCCACCATATATTTATTTGTGATACAGCTGCTCTCTTTGTGTGCCTCATGCTTTCCAGAGCTTGTAATTTGTCCAATGTAAATAGCTGATTTCATCCTTTTTCCTGGGGAAAAAATAGCCCTGCTATTATAATGCTGTGCCTCTTCTGGTGAGGGAGGTGTATGTGTCTTCCTGCCGTTAGGGTGGGTAATTTCACCCTTCTCAGGAAGAAGATGAAGGGATGGGAAAGAGCCTTGTTGTTTCCTGAACAGCAGAGTTACTGCGGTCTCCTGTGGATTTGTGTCCTTTGGCCTTTTCATCCTACTTCTGTTTCTGCCATAACAACCCCAGCTCCTTTCACACTGCTCTTCCTGTGACTCTACAGCACAGAGGATAACATAATGCTGTAGCTGGGACAGAGCTGTGCAAGTGCTTGCTGGCCAGCAGGACATGCATGCAGTCTGGCCAGGTGGCTGTTTACAAAGGGTTGTGCCCCATGTGTGTTTCCACAATGGGGACCTCACCTGGGTCTTTACCTCCACTCTGTGGGCCTTTCTTGTTGCCAGGACTTCTACCAGTGCTTCAAATATGACCAAATTAGGTCAACAGTTCCAAAGTTTTCTGGATAGGTTGGATGACTAGAGGGTCAATTGAGCATTGCTCAAAAGTAATCTGTACAGATGACTGTACTGCCACTTGGGTTCAAACATTCTAAGTTCAGAAGAATTTAGATAACTACTTCTGGCCTCAAATTTAATTTATTCACTTTTTTATTCTGCCCCAGCAGATCTGGGTTGTCTATGGTGAGAATGAGAAAACACGCAAAGATCTTCTGAAGGATTTCCCTGCAAATTGGAAGCACCAGAATTTTGCAAGAGCTTCTTCTGTAGTGTGGGACTATGACTAGAGAGACCTTGGTGGATCTTGCTCATTACAGCCGACTGTGCCCTATATGAACTTGGATATGTGAAAGCCCCCACTTCTGTTCTCCCTCAAGCAGAAACAGATCCACATTTGACCCTTGAAATCCAACATTCTCACACTTCTCTGGAATTTCCCACTCTGATTTGTACAGTCACCGCAAACTCTCTACATTTTGGACTTTCCTCTCACAGAGTGGCTACTGGATCCAGCAGGATTAACTGTTGATGATGTTTTTCCAAGGTTTTGAGATTGCTTTCTTAGAAACTACTGCTCTGGTCATAATTCCAAAAAAGGTCAAAAATGAAGTGCAGAGAGTGGTGTGTAAGAATGTTAATTATTGCCCAAACAGTAACACTGGTATTTTCTATTGTATTTCTTCAGATTTTAGAACCCATTGACCTTCTTCAAGCACTCTTGACAAGGAAGCAGAAGCCTCAAAACTCTATTATTAAAAGCTGCTTGAAAAATCAATGATCAGGCACTAGTGCGTCCTGTATAGAAGACTGCAGGAGCTCTCAAAAGTTAGACACTGTTTGGCCAGCTGGTTGGCTGTCCAGCTGGCACACAAACAGCCTGAAACAAGCCATAGCAAATGCTGCTTAGTTGGTAGTTACAGAACCCAGATGGAGTTGAGTGTAATGGGAAGGTGGAGAGTTTTGAGGATGTCATGGGTCTTGGAAGTATGGGTAGGGGAAGGGGTGCATTATGGAGTTTGCTGAGGGAGAGGATCTCAGCGCTGAATGAGGGGAAATGTGGGGAAATCTACATTAGGGAAGACATGCTGGTGGAGTTTGCACATGAGGTGCAAACTCTTAAATCATGGGAAGAGGAATGGTGATACTTGGTGCACCTTGGAGGCAGATAATGTGCAAGATTACTGTTCCTTGTTCTAGAAGAACAGCTGTTGCTTGCTTTCATCAGACTTTTTCAATGATGCAATGCCTTTCTTCGTCAGTAGGCATGGTGTAATGGTATGTCCTGAAAGCCAAACTGGCCTGTGTACAGTAATACTTCTGCTTAATATGCATGAAGGCTTATGGGCAGTAGAGCTAATCTCCCAAAATATAAACCTTTGTCTTCTGTCTTACCTCAGATTCCATCAACTCAAGGCTCTACAAACAACTACAATCAGTTCTTATTCCTTCCCTTTGCTCCTCTTTATGCTCAGCTAAGGGTGTGGACAAGCAACTTCTTGGATCATTGACTCTGAAGTTTAAATGGAAAAATACTCAGCTCAAGTTTATTGCAATGAGCAGAAGCAAAGAGGGTCTATGGAAATATCTTGGTTCTTTGTATGCAGCTGGGTTCCCCTTTGTTTACTTGACTTCCACAATTATTTTCAAGCTGCTAAGGTCATTGCTAGTTAATAGTTGGCTAGAAATCAATAGACAGAGATGGTTAGAGATAAGTTTTCATAATGAGCGCAATCAAATTATAGTGAATTTTATCTCTACTGCTGCCAGTGGTGGCTGTTTTTTGTGCAAAGACTCCATTCATTTTCCAGCTGCACAAACTCCAGGCGAGTTTATCTTTGTAAAATAGAGATAGCATAGCCCACCCTGGTGCCTTGTGGTTGATGCCCTGCTGTTAGAGAACTGAGCTAGAGTGCGCTAAACGCCTTCCATCAATTTCAACAGAATTTTTATCCAATATTCACCATTATTCAGAGAAATCAGAACTCCAAGATATGGAGTCATCCAGAGATGGAGCGCTGTCTTTTTTCTTGAATCACCCGTGAATTCATGGAGCATCTCCAAGTCTCAGTGAGAATTTCCAGTAAGGTCAGTTGTCAAGTGGCTCCAGCATGTCCAATTGAGCACAGTACTGAAGTTGGATTTTTAGGAGCTAAGCTTCATCTTGGAAGGGAAAACACAGTGCTAGGATTTATACCTTTAATTCTGGGTTTGCTTGGTTCAGAGTGTGCACAGTCTAATTGTTATCCTTCATCACATGGAGAAGCAGATCTCTTGCGAATACCTCTGTTGAGTGATCATCTGAACAAATGTGTTCAAAGTTTGCTGGAGACAGTGGCTGCTGTTGGATCAGGTGCTGCATGATGCTGCTTGTGCTGAAGGTTTTTCAGCTGCCTGTGGTTTGCCAGATGATCCTGTGCCTGGCACAGGATCCTGTCACTGCTGTGACTCAATTCCCTAGCAGCACAATGAAAATAGCAACACTGTCCTAACTTGTGGGATTATTGTGGTGATAAACACCTCTAAGAATGCAAGATGCTGTGGTTCTATGACCAGGACAGCCACTTCAGCACCTAATGTATAAAAGGTGGCTTGAGGTCTTGCACCTGCCAAATGCTCTGGGGAGCATGGTCCTCGTGAAGTTTCAGGGATGTAAAACCTCCCTTAAAGTATGGGAAGAGACTAGGTAACCATCTGTTGCTCAGGATGTCCTCCTAAGGAAATGCTGTCAAATTCTGAGCAATTGGCTAAACTGACAAGTCTTCTGAGAGCCTGCACCAGGACCACCAGGTGCTTGAGGCTGCCCTGGTGTAAAAGCTCTGTCCAGGCTATGAATCGGGGGAGGAGATTTCAGACTAAGAGCTGCAGGGTGCAATTAACCAGTCAGAGTTTCTTGCTTGGGGATTACCTGGAGTCTGCAAGTATTTGCACCTTCTCCAGGGTACAGAGACCCCTAACTCAAATGAGTTACTAGCATGGGTTACTAGGAACACAGATAAGGTAGTGCTGGCTGCACTGCCCTTTCAAAGTTTGCGTTCTCCTTCCATGCCTCATATCTGGAGGAGTTCTCCTCCTTCCTGCTGTCCCCATCCCTCAATCCTGCCTTGTGAGTGTTCAGGTGCTGGGGAAAAGATGTGGCCCGTTGGCCAGTGGTACCACACCTCAAACCACTGCAGACAAAGGCTGGTTTGGCTGGTTTATTATGCCAGTGGAGCTCTAGTTTGACTGGGATTGCTTGCTAGAAATGCTGGAGGTGCATGTTCTGAATGATCCTAGCTGTATGTTCATGAGATCTGAGGTGAATGTGAAAAGGCTCTGGAAAGCATGGCAGAACATCCCAACATCCCATGGGTTTTACTGAAGAACATCCAGGCAGCATGTGGAGCCAATTTTCACTGAGACAAATGAAAACTGCTCACATGTAGAGTATTTTACTTCTGTATGAAAACAAAACACATGGTTTCCAAATCAGTGCTGGAAGATGAGTTACTGTTTTTTGTTACCAGTATAGAGTAACAGGATGTCTCATTGGCTTCAAGATAGTCATGTTTTCTGGGGTTACATGGGATGAAGCATCTCTGCTGTGACTTTATCCAGCACATCAGCTCATTGCCCTGGCTAGGAACGATCTTCCTGTTGGTCTTTCACTCTGCGTAAGAGGTAAATTCTCTGCACTAATGCACTTGATCATATATTAGAAGCAAACACCTTGCCCCAGTTCTATCAGTCCCTCTCCTCTCTGCATCTTGGCCACAGAGCAGTGAAATCAAGGTACAGTGGCTGAAGATGGAGCAGATTCTCAGTGGGCAACCCCATGTCATGGGGTTAGAGGCTGTTTTCTTATTTGTGAGGATCAGCAGGTGGGAGCATGGTTTTCTGGAACCTGTGATAAGTCTCTAAGCCTCTCTGTACTCCCTGCCTCGGTGCTGTGTGACTGGTGAATGGCCTGCTGCACCTGGCATGGAGCCGCACCTGAAACCCAAACCTTTGCTGGGCTGATAAGCCAAGCCATGTAATGAGAAAGAAACTCTGCCTTGCTTCTTAACGCTCAAGGGCGTGCACAATGTCAGCTTGTCCAAAGGCAGGAAGGATTTGTTTGAAAATGGGGGGAAAAAAAAATAATACCAAGCAAACAAAGTGAGGCTTTGGGTGTTTGGGGATAAGGACTTAGAATCTGTAAGCGTTACTTTCAAACAAGGCCAAGGTCACAAATGACCTGAAGTCTTGGTTGTACTGTTTGCATTGCTTGAAGAACTGGCTAGAATTTGTGAATGAACAGTAAATTTTCCTGAAAAGTTTAAGATCCAATGTATTTGCTACCTGGTGTCAAGTATGGTTTCGGGTTTTGATCGAGAAAAGAATAGGGATGTTGATATCATTTTCTAATAGTATGCGGACAACATTTTCTTCTGTTTCCAAAGGATGTTTTCTATGTGCAGAGCTCGTTTGAAAGTGTGGGAAAGGCAGATGGTGAAGTTAAAAACACCGCAACCCAAAAATATTGCTTGTTAAAATAAAAGCTTTGGACAGACTCTAATGGAGATTTCCCAATTAATTTTGTTTTGTAAAAAATTAAAAAATTTTTCTCTTGGTCATTGAGGATAGGGGGGAAAGGAAAAAATCTTTCTTGTCCCAGCCTAAATCGGAATACCAAGTAGGGAATGACATAAAGGTTCTGGGCTTGTTACTTTGAGTGCAGCACAGGCAAGTTACAAAAACAACCTTCCCTTCCTTGACAAGTGCCTCAACAGGAATTAGACAGGATGCAACAAGTGGACAAAATGCAGATGGGAGTGTTGGGAGGAAAATGAGGAGGAAGTTGTGCATTGCCATGAGCCAACCTGGTGCCAGATGGGTGTGAGTTGTAGGCTTGTGGCACAGAGGAGTTTTAAGGAGCTATGTGAAAGACGCTACTCTGCCTGCTGATGTGAACTTTGAAGCCAGTAGAATAAAAATCCATTTCTGGTGTTAACGACTGTAAGTTTCACCAACAGGACCTGAATGTGAATGGTGTTATGGGAGTTTTTCTTTGCTGTTTGAGTTCTATAATTCAGACTCAAAGGTTGTTGATGCTGTCTGGGCCCAATGCCCATGTGAGAGCTGGCTGGGGGGTGGTAGCGGGCCTTCTCTCCTGGGCAGTCAACCTAAAAGCTTTTCATCTTCAGAAAATGTCAGTTAACAGATCGAAGGTGTTCAAAAATGCTGAGGGCTCATGGTTCCTGCTGTCTGCGATCAGAGCTGTGGGTGCTCAGGCCATGACTTGAATAAACAACAGAATAAAATTCCAAGTAGCAGCCAAATGTTTGAGCACTTCACAACCCAGTGGCTCTCAGACACTAAAAGTTTTTCTTGTTGATCTTCTGGTCAAGTGCTGAACTTGAGACACAGATCTGAAATTCTGCCTGGACCCTTCAACTCTCCAAGCAGTTCCAGGAGGCTACATGCAAACTCTTCACTTGGTTCAGCTCCATTTGATGCTTTTGGAAATGTGCCCACATGCAGCCAAGGCAGAGAGTAAGGAGGAGATGGTGCAGGAGAGCAGAGCAGGCTGGGCTGGTGTATGTTGTGGCTACCTGAGCAATTAGCCACCAGCTGATTGATTGGCATCAATTAAAATGATGGTGATCCAAGAGGTCAACAGCTGTACTCTCCAATCTCGGACAAGTATAATTTGCTCCTTGGTGTCACAGAGATCTGGACCCTTTCGGTGTAGTTACTCCTAAATAGATGAGGTTCCTTAGTTAAGCTAAAGGGGAAGGTTATTTGCTAACTGCAGAGTCTTGGGCTGCTAACTGGGAGAAAGCTTCTTACAGATCTTGAAATTTCTTCCCAGTAAGAGCAACAAATGCAAAAATAGTCCTGCGTAGGGATAGGAAGTGACTTGAAAAATTTTGTGAAATTTTTCATGATGATAAGTAGAGTTCTGCAATCAGAAGAGGTCTTTCCAATCTTCGCTTCCAGTTGTGATGTTCCTATGATATTAGCTCTTGTTTTAGAGCAACCTGGACTAAAGCTTCAACTCCTTTGCATCTTTAGTCTATTCCCATCCCTAACTAAGCTATTAACTTGCAGAATCAGTTATTAAAGGCACCTGTGACACCCTACAAACCTCCAGAGCCAACTGACTTTCTACTTCTCCTTTCTGATCTGATTTGAGGTCAAGATATGAATATTCTTCAGCATTCCAGTCCAATTAAAAAATTCATTTGGCGTTTAAAATTTGTTTGGGGTCTTTAATCCCCTGGCAGTAGATTCCTCCCCTCTTTGCCATGGTGTAGGGAAAAGTGTGTTCGGTGTTATTAAATGACTCACCAAGCAGCCCGGTGTCTTAGCGGGCTGGTGCAAAACTTGCTGTACTCAGTGGAGCGTGGTGGGACACCCAGTGCTAGCTGCCAGGTCAGGAGCTGAATTGGTGCTATCACAGTGATATTATGCAGGATGCCTGGGGACAGAGGAAATTAAAAGTCACTAATACTTGCTGCCCTGAGCCAAGGCTCAATTGTAGAAGCACCTGCAGGGTTGGCCTGCATGCCTTCTGCTTTTTTTTTTTTTTTTGATTCCTTGATGTGTTTTTCTTTCTAAGCCAGTGGATGGCATAAGGCTACTGGTTCTCCATGGCCAAAATAGGCAGGGATGAAGCTGAGTGGGATTCTGCTGATGTGCAAAATGTCTTGGACAGTTGGGAGTGGGGGAGAAGAGGAAAGGTTGCTCATTTCCCATCACCCTCTTGACTTGTGGTCTCCTTCTGCTGAGCCTATAAAAATAGATGCGGGTGACAGCATTTGTAGCATGACAGGAGGGAATAAAAGGCAAGCTAAGGCTGTTCCAAATTTTTCATAAAAGGGTTTTGTCCAAGGAAAAGTCTAGGTTTCAAGTGGCCAAAATTTTTTTTTACTGGGAGAAATATCTGCTATTGATTTGCCAATATTAGTTGGAAAAGTAAAAACTAGTAGTTTTAAATCAAATGAAGTATTCCTTTTCTTTTTTGCAGTTTTTTAGATGGAATGAAAAGATTATTTTTAAAGAGATTGGAGCAGACATTAAATATCAAGGTGAACTGGAAATTTAGAAAAAATCCTCAGTTTGACTAATAATAATACCTTCAGATTATTCTGAACTGCTGGTGAACCGAAAAACCAGTCATTTGCACTAATGATAAGTAACTGGCAGGTTGTTTTGCCTGTCAAATTCTGTGTCTTGTGGAGTGAGCACATTGTTGTCTGCTGGCATGCTCCACAGAGCTTTTTTTTTTTTTTTTTTTTTTTTTTTTTTT
>VXAV01003355.1:93666-116816 GCA_013399715.1 Alectura lathami
AAACTGGCTTCCTAGCAGAGAACTTATCTCTGGAGACTGGTACCTAGGGCACAAGAACTCTGGCACGGGTGTTGCATCTCCATGTTTTATGTAGCTCTGTTGTGATGAGGCTTGGATCCCAATGAGGACAGAAGTGCACACGCTGTAACTAGCTGTAACTGAAGCTCTAATTCCAGCCTCACCACATGTGCAATGTGCTCAGATGTTTTCTTGCCCCCATTGCCTTCACAGAAGGCATGTTGCTGATTTGCACCTTCCCCCTGCAGATGCAGTTTGAGCTGTTTTCTGTATAAATGTGCTTCTCTGTGTTAGGACAGAGCGTGGGGCTGTTCCTGCTCTGTCCTGCCCTCAACTGTTCTGCTCCAGGGGGGAAGACAAAAGCTCTAGAGCAGTCCTTCGCAGAAGAACTGGGGCTACCCATGAAGTCAAACCCAAACCCACCAGCCTGAAGTAGTTTGAAACGAACCTGAATAACGGCTTCAGGGTAGGACACGCAGCAAAGCAGACCTTTTCCCAGTACCCCAGGTATCATCACATTTGGATACATGAAGATATTCTGCTTGTCATCACAATTCCAGCACTTCTGTGGCTCTAGCTTTCCTAGAGAATGCCTGTGTCTCACCCTGTTCCTTACTTCTGCAGCAGCTGGCCAAATTCTTCCCATGGTGATGCCATGCTTAGACCCTGTATAAGGATTCTTAATGTGTTTCAGTGATGGCTGGTCACTTACACCAGCTGGAAACCTAGTCCTGTGCTCTAGCTAGTACATTTAATAGCAAAGACATGCAGATCCAGCTGCACTGTCTCAAGCCACATCTGATCAAATTTCCCAAGTCAGCAGTGAGAACTTGCTGATTCCTCGAAATCCCATGCCCTGTAGGAAGTTGGGGTTGGTGGCTGAATGTCACTACTGCTCAGCACAGGGCTTCAGCCCCTGGCAGAACTTGAGGTGCAAAGCTGATGGCATGAGGAAAGTCCTAGCTATTTGTGACCAGCGGGAGGCCTGCGGCACTCTCTGCTAGAGAAGGAGCATGTGTTAGACGCATCTTGTTGCCTTTCATTTTGAGGACTTGTACTGGCTTTCTGTGATTCCAGCTGAACATTTTATTAGAACTGAAAATCTATGAAAGTTGTATTGTTGTTCTTTGAGATTTGTTCTCCTATTACACAGGAAAAAGTTCTCACAACATCCAACAGTCATTTTTAATGAAACATTGCAGATTTAATTACAATGACCTTACATATATGTATACATGCGGGTTGCGTTTGGTAATTGAAAGATGCAGCTTGTTGGAATTCTCTTTTCTGGAGGATATCTCATTGAGATTCCTTCCAAATGGAAACAATGCCATGCTGTAAAACTTCAAAATCTCCCATGGAGCCAAGCGCCTGTCTCACCGCACATCCTGCAGCCCACCTGCCAGCTAAAGGGCTAGGTTGGGCTGAAACAGGTTTCTGACTACAAAAACAACTTTGGAACCCATTTTTGCATGGGTATTAGTGAAAGCTACCTCAATAGCTGCGAAGAGATTTCCTGACTGATGGATCCTGCTCTATTCTGTTGAACTGAAAGTGCTTATCTATTTCTTAAGCAAAATACTCAGTGCAAATGCGAAGTGAAGACTGCCTCTCCACAAGTGTGGGAGCTTGCAAGCAGGGAAAGCACTCTGCTCCTGATTTTGCTGTGTACTTGGAAATGGCCATCACTTGCTGCTTGTACCATACAGTAACTTGCAGGTAAGGCCTGCCTGGTGTTGCATGCTATGGGCCCTTTGCAGCTCTAAAAGACAGTCCTTGATGAACTGAGGATAAACTGGCCTTGCTTTCTGGGAACATCCACAGGCAGGACCACAACAAAGTGACTCTGAAATAAGTAAAGCCTGGGCAAGTATAGGAAGAAGCAAATCAGCTTAAGTCTATCTTGAGTGGTGCAAAATGATCTGTCAGTAGGAATTTATCTTGATAGAGTTCCTTCTGACAGCTGCAGTGGCCTCCTGCAATCTGACACCCAGAGGCCCTGTGCCTGACAATGCCTCATCACTTCTCCCAAGAACAAGGGAGATAAAGCCATTTCCGGCATTCTTTTATTCCCTTATCAATTGGCAACTCTGCCTTGGGTTTTCATTAAACTAGTGGAGGGGAAGCTGGTAGCTTGCAGCTCTGCTTGGTAAGGAGATAGCTACACTTACCAAAAAAAAAAATGCAGCAGACCCATTACCTTTTACCTCTGTGCAATAGCACCGAGTGGAAGGTGTTAGTCATTTCTGGAAGCGGGGAAGGAATTTTACAACATTAAATCACATCTTGTTTATCTTTTTCCAAGACTTTGTCCATCTGTTGTCTTTTCCAGAAACAAACAAACTATTAATGAAGTGCTTTAATAGAGCCTTCTGTTCAAGGCATTTAAAGTGCTGTATAGCTATTTCTGATTTTATTTGCCCAGAAAGAGTCTTTAAGAGATATCACAAGGCAGATGCCAGAGAGGGTGTGTGTATATGTAGGACTGACCTGCAACTGAGGCCCTGACTTTAGTCTCTGGAATACTTGCTCAGTTCCCACTTTGATCTCAGTATTTGTCTATTTTCTTTAGTCTTAGTTTCCTTGTGAAACATGGACATTTTTCTCCTCTGCTTTGCCCACCTGTGTGCTGTGACCTGACCCCAGCGATGCACAGGCACACCTTGCCTGTGTGATACATCTGAGCTGGGTGGTTATTTTTGCAGCATGGCAAAGTCAGAGCTTTTAGCAACAAAGCACTGGAGGAGATGTACCTGTGGTGAGGGGAACCATCTCCCCTGGATAGGACTTCCTGAAAATCTACTTGCATCCCAAAACACCAGAACTAGGGACTGCCAGGCTGGGACATCAGCCCAGTCATGATGCTCTTAGTCACTTTTCCTTTCTTCCTTTCTGTTTGTGGAAGAGACAAAAGGATAAATTGGATAAAATGCCCCAGATGGAAAGCCTTTGTTATCAGGGAAGAAAAGGCATCCAAGAAAGGAAGGAACCAAACGTATCCAGCACTGAAATGTGTTCAGGAACATCACAGTAGCTGCTTACCAGAAGTCAGACTGCAGAACCACAGAATTTTAAATCCCTTAAAATAAGGGAGCAGCTGATGGAATGTTGTGTTTTTTTTTTTTTTTTTTTTTTTCCACTAAAATATTCTCTTCCCTTCCACTATTTTGAAACTGAGTATATGGTGGCTTCCAAAATATACTCTGCAGCCTGAGTTGGCTTATGAACTGTTTGTTGTAAAAACACAGGATCATAAAGTTGAACTGACCAGAACTAAAACAATTCAGCAATGCCAGCTGGTCCCTAGGTTCTTCTCACTGCAACATTACCTTGCAGCTGGGCATAGATGGCAGCTGTCAGAACAAAATTAGTAAGGTGCTTGCTGCTCAGGGGTGTGGTGGGATGGTAGGAGTGTGGAAAGTGTAACAGAGACTGGGCCGTAAAGGAAGAAATGGGTTGGTGAGTGTCGTATGTAGACACAGACTTAGCGGTCATGGAGAAAAGCCAGACAATTTTCAAGTGGGCCGATTTCAAGCTGTCCCTTATCCACCCAGGCACAGTACAGCTAGGGATGAAAGTACTTACAGAGCATCTCTAAATGAGAAGATTCCCATAAGCAAAATCTCCTGGGTGAGAAAACTCTTGCCCTAGGACTGATCCTTCGTTTGCTACAGAGCCCTTTGGTTGGTCTTAGGGGGAAATGCCTGGGGGCAGCCAAGGTCCAGCAGAAAGCTCAGCCTATAGGGTTGGGGTGCTGGAGGCACCCTGGTCCCTCCTGCCTGCAGACACATCAGAAGGGCTGTGGTCTGCCTTGGATTTGGCTTGTTGCCTTCTGAGTGTGCTAAGCACAGAGGCAGAGAGGCGTGAGCTACCTGAGAGTGCGTATGGGTCTTCTAAAGCACAATGCCACTGCAGGGCAATTGGAGAGGCACTACTGCAGAGCTGTGTGACAGAACTCCTGGGCGTTGTGTCCGGCCCTCCGGGAGGGCTTTGCTCACACTGATTTGTTCTCCTACCACAAAGCTGAGAGCTACTGAGCTGTTGGGTAGAGAGAGTTGCTTGACTAAAAGATCTGTATTACTGGGTGGCAAGTGACATGGCAAAAGGACCGGGGGGGACCAGCAAGTATGGCACAGCCTGTGCTGGAGAAATCCGACTGGATATTGTTGTGCAACATCTTGTCAGGACTTGGCATAACTTCCATTATACCCATGAGATCGTCTCCAGCAAGTATCAATAGCCTCTTCCCCTATGCCTTAATGTATTTTTAATACCATGTAACTGCCAGAAAATTGTTTCTGGAAGCTTTCACAGCAATATTTAGTTATACACTTATCCCATTGTCTGTGATTTTAGTTACCCTGAGCCCAACACCTGCAAAAAGAGAAAGGAGGTTAGGAATATATAGCCACAATAGTTCTAAAATAACATTGAAAGTCATTGTACTCAACCAGGCCAGATAACAAAGTCTGATACACATTGTGAAAGAATTCACAGCACCTGGGTTGGGGTATTTTCAATTATGCTAACTTAATGATGAGGCAGTAAATTAAAAACCTATTAACTTGGCAAACTTTTTCATAGTCTGAGTTCCAGCTGTATACTTCCTGTTTACCAAACATCACACCCTTACACAGCACGGATATTTAGAAGCATTTGAATTGCATGTTCTCTATCAGACTTAAGTTCTTGTAGTTAGCTTTGTTAAATCTTTAGTTAGCTGCTGTCTTAGGACATAATGTTGTCCATCTTGAATCAGAACTGGATAGGATTTATGAGGCTGTATAAGGATATAAAATGTTCCAAGTAGTAAATATAGATTGGTGAGAAGAGCACAAGTGAAATGGATAACAAAGACTGTGCCATAAATATAACTAATCATAAAGCTATTGCCTCTACTGCAGTGGGCCATTTGATGATAACACTTAATGCTCTTGATCAGATCTCAGATCATTCTGTAAGGAATTCTTCTTGCTCACATTATACTGGTAGTGAATATTAGTATCTGGCAGATTTAGTGAACATCTGAGACTTGAACAAGCCATTACAGAATGTACAGGAGTACAAATATTTCCCTACATACCCATTGTGATGTCTTACCGGGCCACACATCTGTGTGTACATGCCTGGGTGTGATTGCATACACCTGGAAGCATAGCTTCAAAGCAGCACAGAAACAGAGTGAGCTCCTCAATCAGTGTCAGAATGGCCTGGTTGTATGGGATGGGAAAGGAATAAGGGAAAGAGGTTCCTCTGGATGGTAGGTTGACTTGACAACAAGAGGTAAACTTGTTGAATCTTTCTGAGGTCAGACCGTATGAACTTCATATTCTGATCTTATACTCTCTGGGACAGGAGACAGCAGTGGAGCCATGACCCGGGATCCATTTCTGCTGTGACTTCCTGTGCCCTCCATCATTCTTTCTTTGTCCCAACTCTCCAGGAAAGAACTGCTTCCTGATTCCTTCTGTACAACCCCTTGTGACTAGCACAGCAGACACAGCTGTAGGGATGAAAATGTCCCTGTACCAAGCCCTGAAATAGTTGGCAAGAAGAGGTCAATAGTCTGATTCAGTGATGACAGCACTCCACCCTCCTTCTGTAAATACCTTCTATCTCCTGCTGCTGGTCATGGTAGAAATAGAGACATAGCTTTTCTCTGGAGGATCTAACTGTCCTAGCTGCTATTTGGTAAGGGGATGCTTCTCCAATTAATTAATAAGTGGAACTCTGGCTGGAGGAAGGGGCTGCAGGGACGTTGAAGTGGAGAGAGTGTTTTAACCTTTCTGAAGCTCCTGCAATCTGTAGGAGGTTTGCATTGTGGGTCCAAGCCAGTTCTTATTCTACTGCACGTTGTCACGGCTGGCCAGCAGAGAATGGCCTCACGGGGTGTCTGCCAAATTCCATAGCTTGCAGGACTATCTTTTCTGTCCTTGGCAGCAGAAATATGCTGTAAGGAAACTGCTACCTACTAGTCATGGCTTCATCCTGACCTTACTCTGAGTTGAACTGAGCGTTCTGAATGTGCATCTGTAAGCACCAAGGGGGGCAGATTTGGAAGAGCAGGGACAGGGCTCATCAGCTGAGAAGCTGTGATGGGATGGGGTAGTGTGGTCTACTTAATATGGTATTAGGCTGGAAGTCCAGAGACCTGTCTTTTGTCACCATAGATTATGTGGGCAAGAGACTTTAATGATCACTTCAACCCATGTGCTGGGCCTTAGCTCTTGGGTAGAAAAGTTGTAGGGCCTCTGCCAAATCACTGCATCACCTCAGGCCTCAGTTTCTCTGGTGGTAAAATAATGCTCCTGTATGGTGGTGTCCTAGAAATGAAAGGCCCTTTCCAGGGGCTGAGGTAGGAAAGATGAATTGTGTTGACTTCTTCAGGTCAGGTTACTGATGCAGACCCTGCTTTAATATGATTTAATATGAATCAGCACAGTTATCACAGTGAGAAATATTTACCACTGGAACTCATGTGCAGGACGCTCCTGCCTAGGTGTTATGCTCTTTCTCAATGGTTTAATTATCCTTACCAAAAAAAAAAGAGAAATGTGAAATGAGATTGAACTCCATTAGTAACAAGATGCTCTCTGAAATCTGAGCTGTGAATGCTGCAGATCACAATGATGCTCACCTGATCCCATCCAGCACTGGAGACCCTGCTGTAGCACAGGCACTGAAGTCAAAGTTATAATTAGGCTCTGATTCAGCTTACTGGTGCTCTCACATTGAGCGAGGCTGTGGATTTTCTACACCATAAATGCTGCAGTCATTGGGTATTCTGAAGCTTGGCCTTTGCTTAGCCCATGTTTGAGCACCTACAAAACAAGACCACATCTCTGTGTATTGGTTCCCATCTTCTTCTTGGCTGCGCTACACCAAGGATAGCATGAGAGATTTCATGCTAGCCAGGGCCAAACTCAACAAACAAAGGTCTTAACTGAGGAACAAGGAAACCAGGAAGGGCCTCCAGAGGTGAGCCTTCCCCAGCATCCTCTTCAGTTTGTTCTCCTGTTGCCATTGCCAAGATGTGCTTTGCAGGTGCCCTGCGGGTTGCCTGTGTGGGTGCGGCACCTCTCCATACTGCAGGGACTTGCATTGCTGCTGAAGCACAGAGCCCAGGGATCACCCTCATGTTTTGGAGGAGCATGGGACAAAAGGATGTCTCCATCCCCAGAGAACTTGTTTAGACTATAAGCCCATGTCAGCCTCTGCTCCTCTTTCCCTCCATTCTTCCTGAGAAGTGCACAGGTTTGTGTCCCAGACACCTGCTGCAGCCTGGGCTTTAGCACTTTGTTCATGAGCACAGCCTGCCACGTGCAGGGGGATTAATTAAAACACATCTCTGGGTATGAATCAAGATCTGTCACTGAAGCACATTCATCTAGCTTCTCAACCTCAGCTAGCTGTCTGCAGACAGCTTAAAATCCAGCCTCCTGGCAGCACACTGCGGGGTGTGAGAAAGGAGCAGGAGGCTTGCCCCAAGCAGCCCCTGCCTCGCTGCTTGCCCTGTCTAACGCATGGGACTGATCTATTTTTCCTTTGGTCTCTCTGTTCCTTTCCATGTTACCACCATGCAGAGCCTCAGGGCTGCTTCTGACTTTGCACATACTGGTTTGGGGGCCATAGCCTCCTCCAAGGTGGAAGGCTGCCCTGGGGCCATGGCATTGAAACATGGTTCTGCATCCTATCTCTAGCTGTGCCACGGATCTCGGGGGTCAACCTTTTCTTTTGTGTCTCCTAGTTCTTCTGACCTGTGCAGAGTTAGTAACAGCTCCTTTTCCCAGCAGCACCAGCAAGGCATTGTTTGCTGGGGGTTTGGAGGATGAAATCAGCTTGGGGTGGGAAAATGTCCAAACTGAATCTTACCATTAAGCTCTAAGCAGGATGTGCTGAGGTGTTTAAATATTGATGCAAGCACAGAAGAAAGAGTTGCCTTCTTCCAGAACAGGTGATGGATTTACAGTGTAAAACACCCCAGAGCTCACTGCCAGTACTGCTTAGGTCACAGCTGTTCCTCCATGGTACCAGCACGTGGTGAGTGTGGTGGTCAAACCACTCACCTTGTGCCTGCTTAAGCCTAGAAAGATGAAAGCCAGGAAGGAGAGGCTTTGAGGACCACAGAGAGGTGGGCTCACAGAGGAAAAGTCTTTCCTGTGCTTGAGGGGGAATCCCAAGCCTGGGGGTAAAGGTCAGATGGAAATGCTGGGAGCTGTAAGCTGAGCCTCTCCTTTAGGGCTGGATGTGATGGACTCTCCAGGGAGGCAGGATGGAAAGCTGCTGAGCCAGCACTTCAGTGTCCAGGAGAGGGAGTTTCGTTATTCAAGCCTCCCAGACAAAATCAAATATTTGCAACCAGAGGCAAACTATCCCTGGGATGGTGTGCAGTGAGCATCCTGCTGAGCGTATGCCAGCAACATGCAAGTCTGAGCCGGAACTATACGTAAGAATGCTTTGGTATTTTTGCATGACTAAATGTTCAGTTTTCCCCACCTGTGCCCAAGACAGGCACAGAAGCCTGCCTTGCCTCTCAGCATGTTTTTGGAGTCAAATCCAGGCCTGGTTGAGCTTCTCGTTTTCTGTAAGCTCAGCTCCTGACCAGATGCCCCAGCTGCACTGCTCTGCAGCTGCTGTACCACATCTGCACAGACAGGGCTCACCACTGGCTCAGCTTTGTTTTCCTGGTGCCAATTTTTCTAATTATAGACCTGTGGCTATCAGCCCATCAGCTCCATTTTTGGGGCTCGTTATTGGATTTTGGATGTCAGGTTGAATTTTTTCTAACTGTCCATAATAACAGTAATAGCTTGACTTCCACCATGAGACAATTAACCTTCTTAAAGTTAAGTGCCTCAGGCTGTGCCTCAGAAAGATTCCCTCTACAAAACAGACAATTACCTTTACTTAATAACCTTTTGCTTTTTAATCTGATATTAGTGCCAAAGTAAATGTAAAGGGCAGTGCTCTATGTCCTCTCTTAAGTACTTTAAATGCCTGTCCATGAAGGCTAACGAGCTCCCATTTTGTTTAATTTAGATTTGCTGTGGATCTAGCAACACTCTGAAGAATCTTCCTTTTATTTATAAAAAAAAAAAAAAAAAAAAAAAAAAAAAAAAAAAACTAGACTACAAGGATATAACAGTTTTAATTTGAATCGAGACTACATGTGGAAAAAAAGTCCAAACTGCAAAACAAGGCAAAGCACTTTCAGCATTGGTGTGTGCCTCAGGGTTGAGGTTGGTTTTGATGGAAGTGGTCAGTGCCTATAAAGCAGGTATTTGTCATTGGCACTTCACAGGGTTAGTGCCTGCCCTCCTGTTGGCTTTGGTGTGGACGTGGGATGGGGAGACAAGGCTGGGTGGTTTTCCTGTCCACCTGCCCACCCAGCGTGCAGCCAGTCCATCGGTCCCTGCCAGCCAGGAGCGCTGACCCCTCTGGTAACGGCTGCAGCAGACCCACGGCACAAGCACTCTGCGGATGTAATCTCTTCATGGGTTGCTGCCCGTGGTAATTAATACGTACAACGTTAGCAACTGTTGAGACATGAAATGCTCTCTTAGGGAAGAAGTTATTGCTCTGCTGACCCTGTACTTTCCACTCTCTAATAATATTGAACTCAACCTTTGGTAAGACCACACAAAAATTTCTGAGATAAATGCAAACCTGTAGGTGCTTCCCTATTCTGTGAGCAAAGCCCATTCTTCTAAGAATACCAGGAAAAAAAAAAAAAAAAAATAGGTTTAAAACCCAAGAAAAGCAATGCTATGTCTGCTCTTAGCAGATGCCTAATTCCTCTTTGACACTTAAACCCATGTATTTGGATGCAGAGCATTTTCACACACTGCTGAGTGTCACTCGTATTTGCTTTATAATAGTGTCCCTAAGTCTGTTGCCTGCCTCTGAACCACCATTTACTTTCTCCTTGTAAGAGTGTTCTGGTTTCATCATCTCAATATAATGAGGTTTATATTATTATTTTCTTATTATAATAGAAGCAGCCTCAGGTCCTAATCAAGATATTGGGCTAATTGCTATGGAAACCTAATTAGGCAGACCATGTCTCAAACTCTGTAAATATTTATACATGCATTTAACTATCTGCATGCAAACCATCCCTCCCCAGCCATGGGAATGAAGCTCAGCACATGCTTAAGTGCTGACACAGGTGGGAGCTAATACGAGGTTTATTCTGCAATGTGCAGAGAGGAGCATGTAGTGGTAATCAGATTGGGATTATGTATGTGCAGATTAGGATCAAACCAGAGAGGAGCAGGGTTATGGGTTTGCGTTAACAGCTTAACGGAACTTTGGAGTTGTTGTATTTTTTTAATTATCTCATAGATTAATAATTAAAAACGTGAGTCAATCTACTAGACGCAAACACACACAAGTACTGGGATGTATGAAATCTCCCTGGTCAGATTAAGCTAACAGGTGTTCTGTGCCATTTCTTAGCATAGCGTTGTAACCATTATTTGAAAAATGCTTCTGACCTCAATTTTAGAACTTGCTTTGCATGCATGAATCAGTTCAGATTTACATGTTTATTGCAGCTGAGAGAAAATTCTGTGTTAGCTTTGGTATAAACACCTTAGACCGCTAAGGTATTAACTTCAGAAGTTAAATATATGGAACTAATCAAAACCCTTTCATAAACAGATTAATGAGGAGACAAAAATGCACAAGTAAAAGCTGCTAGGCTTTGAACAACCAGATCTTCTGCTGTGCCTTTATTTATTTATTTACTTTAACGAGTATTTTAATTGGTTTCATTACATGTTGGTTGCGGGAACCGTGAGGTGGGGTGAACTTGCTGAATGCTAAGAGCTGCTAGTGGATAGAAATAAGGCAGCTGGAGCTCTGCTGAAGCCTTCTCTGCATAAAGCCCTGGACGCTGATGCTCTTTTATTTCAGTTTTCCTCTGTTCTCTACGTTTGCTGCACCTTCACAGGCAGCCCTCCAACAGTGCATACAACTTTTAGCCTCCCAGGTGGGAACAGAGGTAGAGAACAGCATTTAGTTTAGCTTAATGAGTACAGCAGCTCCCACCCAAGAACTGTAGATTCTTTGCTGCGAAGCCTGGTGCTCCCCTTCCCAAGACTCTCTGCTCAAGCATGTTGTCCATTTAATGCTGCTTATTGCTATGACACAACCCTTCTGTGTGCAGAAAGCAGCACCAAAGAAAAAAAAAATAGGATCACCCCAAGACCAAAGTTAAAACGAAACTCCTGGGGCCTTTTTTTTTTTAACCCTGCCCTTAAAGCAAAAGGGGATGGAGAGGAGATGGGGCTGCTCGGAACAAACGTTTCCTGTGCTGCGTGAGTCACCGCGGAGCTCAGCAGCGCAGCCCTGGCAGGGACGCCACGCAGACCTCCTTCACGATTCAGGACTGTAAATTTCCTTCCGGAGTTTGTTAGCAGTGAACAATGTGTTGTTTTTTTTTTTTTTTTTTAAAAAAAAAAAAAAAAAAAAAACTCAGACCTGCTGTAGCTGTTGGTATTATGCAAAAGAAGTAATGCATATGCAATCTGCTGCCTTTGGAGCTGTGCAATGTGACACCAGGCACCCCCGAAAGAGTAGCAGCTTTTCAAAGCTTGAGATAAAGAAGGGATCTTAGTGGGGCTGGCTGAAAATTTTCCATTAAACACTCTCCTTTTAACCTGGCTCATGAGTAACCTTATTTTTTTCCTCCAAAGTGACGTCATTCCTGTACAAAACATCAACTTCTTACTGAACCAACCAAACAAGAATCACCTCACTCTTTGTTTATCTGCATAATTTGGACCCTGGGAAAATGTCACAGGATGTGCCTCAGCAAAATTTTAGTGCAAAGGCCTCAAGTCCTCACCACCCTCCAAGGGGCAGTCCCCCACCCACTGCCCTGACCCTTGGAAGCGCTCCCCAAAAGAAGGGGAAAAACGGGCAGGAGTTGGCAGTGCCGCACAGGAGATGAGATCTGAGCAGGCCTCTGGGAGAACAGAACCAAGCACCTTGGTGCCTCAGGCCGTAATTTCTGTTTCCTAGCTTTGAAGCTTTTCACTGAGATGCCAGTTCTTTTCTTATAGGCAAACTGTGTTCCAGTCGCTTGAACCTGAGGACGTTCCAACTTTTCTTTCTAGCTGGGATGACTCTTCTGAAGTTTGCCCAAAGCTTTAGGAACAAAGACAAAAGCCATAGGATCCAGAGAAAGTTGATATTTCTTGTGTTTAAAAGGTGAGTTTGTGTTTATAAAGCGAGCTTCTCCTTATATGTCAGAAAGGAAAGTAGCAGAAGTGACAACGAAGCATGCAGCTATTTTGTGGTTTGCAGCTCGCTGTGAAAAGGTGCTTTTCACCCTCTCATCCTTCTCCCTTTAGGAAGAAGTGTTAAATTAGCAATGAAAGCAGCACATGAACTGACAGGTACTGCAAATAATCTAATCATGAGACAGCATGGGAAAAAAAAAATCAGCATGCTGCGGACATTAGGTTTATTTTCTTTAGCAATTGCATTGCAGTAAAGCTCTCCTTCGATATTTAATGGGTCACAGCTAAGTAGTTTTTGAAGTGTGCTTTGGCTTTGCTGGTAATTGAGAAAGATCTAGTATTTCATACTCACTGCTAAGTTTTACAATTGATAATGGCACTTCCCAAGCTAAGCTACTTCGGTAGGAATCTGGCAGTGCCTAGCACCAAGTGCCGCAAAGGAGAGCTTGTCTAGGCATAAAAGGGAAAGAGAGGGGATGTGATGCTGGGCATCTTGAGCTAAAGGCTTACTCAGCCAGGGTCTAAAAGTGACTTTTTTTAAATGCTTATTTTTAACTAACTGTGAACTTCTGCAATAAGTACAGAGTGCCACTTGGCTCCTTAAATAGCAGTGATGACGAGCTGGCGCTCGCTTCTGTTACTATGTGAATTTATGGAGCTGTTGTCACACGCTTTGTTAGAGGAAATATATGGTTGTTCTGTCATAGGGACCAGACACCTATAATTCTCACCACCTTTCCCCACTCATAAATCCCTGCCGCTGAGCCACACCGTTGTTGTGCTGGGCTGGCTGCTGCATCCCCACCACCAGAGCAGGGGAAGCACTGAGTCACCAGCTTGGCTCTAGCTGAGGAGAATCACTGGGGGGGGGGGGGGGGGGGCGCGCNCGGTTGCCCACACTGAAAGGGAGATGCATGTGTGCATCCCTTTGCTTGGGGGGCACGCAGCTCATGACTGGATGGGGAAAGGCACGGGGTGCCTCGGAAATGCCACTGGCCTGGGTGGGTTTTGGATAACTCTTCTGTGTGAGTGAAGAAGAAAAGGTGTAGAGAGCAGCTCTACCTTTCAGTGTGCCGTGTGCCTGCCTCTCTTCCCACCTCCCTAACTTTCTTGCTCAGGTCAAGACTCCAGACACGTGTGACTTGGCTGCATTTCATCTGCATGTGTAAAGCTTTGCCTTGCCCTGCAAGTCTCCAACAAAAGAAGTGCAAACTTCTGTTGCCCAGGCATCCGTGGTCCCACAGGGCTCGGGATGGGTTTGATCATGCCAGCTGCCCTCTCTGTGCCGTGCCTTTGCTGCTGCTTTGCGTCTAACGCTGCTGCCGCTCTTTGCGCTGTAGCTGCCCTTCGTGCACTGTCTTTGCTTTCAGTGTCAGTCCCTTCTCCCTGCACCTCTGAGCCCCTTTCATCTCACCTTCCCACACGCTGCTGCCGATGTCCTTTCATCTTCTCCTCCCTGCTGGTGGAAATGCCCAGCCTCTGAACTGTGTTTTGAGAAGCCTGGGCATGGATTTGGAGCAGGTGCTCACGGAGCTGCTGCTGTGTGACCTCGAGGGAGTCATTGCTGTCGCCTGTGCCTCTGTTTCTCTTTCTGGCTTTCATCTGCCTGTTTTGCTTGGGCTGGAGGCTGCTGTGTGTGACAAGCCTCATGCTACTGTGACAGCCTGGTCTCAGTTGTAATGCAGATCATCATCGCTGTGTCCCTGCTGTGCCCCTCGCTGGCACAGAACACAGCCCAGTCTGCATCACTGCCTGGAGACAAATGAGCTCCCCAGGGAGAAGGATGTATTTCTGCAGCCTTTCTCCCACCTTTGTGGGAACAGCATGGGCTATAAAATGTGGTTGTATTTATTCCAGCATGGGTCTGACTGTTCTGGGGATCTCAGCCCCATGCTGGGGACAAGGGGGTAAGGGGTGGCTGCACAACTCGTGCCTATGCTGGGAGCCAGTAGGAGCAGCAGCAGGGCTGGTGTAGCACTGTGGTGCTCCTGTGTGGGCTCTGTTCGCTCCAAGTTCTCAGGGAGTTACCAGGTTCCTGTGTCTTGTCCTGGCAGCTTGTAGTTCTCAGGAATTGTGCTTCATCCTCTTATCTGTGGTCCATTTGCTATCACAAGGTCTCTTAGGACCAAATACCTCCAGTAGCCATGGCTGAGATGCCACAGCTTTGTCAGGTGTTGTGTCCTCTCACCCTGGTGTGGGGAACCCCAAAGGTCTCACAGTGACCCCAGTGTGGGGACATGGGGAGAGAGAATGGAGACACGGAGTCTCTCTTCTCTTCCCCCAGCGCTGTGTGTCAGCTTGCCTCGCTGGAAAACAATCTATTGATCAGGATCCATTGCCAATTGCTTCCCGGAGAAGCAAGCAGAGACTGAAGCAAGGTTCGTGCCTCTGATGCATGCTTTCTTCTCTGCTCTTCCATCAGAGCAAGAGCGAAGGGCATACACCAGCCCAAGGCTATTGCTGCTTTATAAAAGGTAGAGTGATGGAGATAGGCAATGAAAAGACACTGACTGGCAGAGCCTAAATCCCCACTCGCCCCATTTTGACAGTGAAGTTACACGCTTTGGTAACAAAAGCTTCCACTTGAGGAACCTGATGAAAAGCACAGGGAGATGTTGGTTCTAGGCAGGAATTTGCTCTAATGTTCTGCTCCTCTGGAGCTTTCATATGCAGGTTTCTTTGCTACCACAACAGAAAGAACACCTCTTTCATAATGAATTGCCTTCAACTACCATGAGCCAAGCTTAGAGGTTTGTTTTTTTTTGTTTGTTTGTTTTTTTTTTTTAATGTGGAAACATAGAAAATTAAATCTCTGCATTTTTTTTTTAAGCAATTATTTTAAGCGCTGTGAATAAACAAGGAGTGTCTGAAAAACACCTGTTATTTTTCCCATAGTGAATTTGGCTGCTGCTGAATAGTTAGAAATGCTGCTCTTTATAGGATCAAGTGTGTTTATCTGGCAGAGAAGAATGGGGTTTGTTTTCACTGTGGGATAATGCACTGGCTGCTGCATGAAGTGCAGCACCAGCTATTATCAGATAGGAGGCATGTGCCCTGCTGGCTTCCTGCTGGTGGCTCACAGGTCAGTGAGGCTTGGCTGCTTCCATCCCAGGGCAGGCATCTCAGGCCTGAGCAGAAGGACCTGGGCCTGTCCCAGTAACTCGGGGTTCACTGGGAATGTGGAGCAGAGTTGGAGTACAGGAGATGGTTCGGATCTGGCTCTCATCCTTCCTAAAAAATCAGAGGGTGCTGAGTCTGGGCTTCTGAACGCAAGTGTCTCAAAGCCTATATTCCCAAAATATAGAAAAGCAGTTTATAGCAACAAGCATTGTAAAGAGGAGGGCTATAAACCTGCTGGGAAGTTCCTGTCAACAGCTGCTCCCTCACTGGATGCTGCAAGCTGGCAGTGCCATGGGGATGGGGTGTATGGTGTGCTACTGCTACAGCAGCATCCAGTGCATTGCAGAACAGTGCGAGAGACCCGGGGCGGAGGGACTGCAGCAGCGGTTGGCTGACTGAGCTGACCTGATTGAGCTGACACTTCCTCCTCGTGCAGTCTTAACCTCTGCTGAAGGTTGTCACCTCCTTTTGCCCGTCCTCCCTCTGGGTGAGAGGATGCTACAAGGAGACTCGTGCACATGGTACAACCTCAGGGAAGGGAAAGAAGAAGTCAGGAGGTGGCTGGGACTCTGTGGCAGATGAGACAAGGCACGGGGGCAGAAAGCAGTGGGTCTGCAGCATGCTCTTGGTGTTGCAGGTCAGGCTTGGGGTGACCTGGCCAGCAAGTGTTCCCCAGAGACAGTCGCACTCCTCTGTCCTCCTTCCCTGAGGTAGCAGCCAACCAGTGATGTTATTAAGTGCACATCTCAAGACAGGAAGGCTCTCTAACGAGCTAAGACAAGCATCACATTAGCCCCTAGCAGGGATGATTTTAGCAGGGACACTTGCAGGGCTTGGTTATAGCCAGCAAGTGCTCTGCCTCCTGGGCTTTGCTGGTTGTTGGTATGGAGGGAGGTTTTTTTTTTATTTTATTTTTTTATTCTTCTTGCTTCTCGAGAGTTTCCCATAAACCACAGCACGTTTTGAAGCTCATTTAAAACCCAGGAAGAGAAAGCAAGAGGGAGGTGACAGGGTACTGAGATTAACTCACTCCTGTTGGTCCTTGTGTGTTTGATCAGTTCAGAAGTCCATCTGGAGGCTGGATTTCCTCCTTTTCCTACTGGTCTGTGTTACTGGTTCTGCACTGGAGCTGTGCTGCAGCAGTATCTCTGCCCTGCCAAGGGCATGGTGTGTGGACAGGAAGGGAGGAAAGGAGGAGGTTGCCATGTATGCGACAGAACAGAGGTTTGCATACCAGACATGCTGGCTTAGCAAACCAAGCAAAGCTGCTCAGGGTCTGAAGAGTAGCTAGGGGAGCAAAGAAATTGCACCAGTTTTACTCCTGGTGCCGTTCTTTCCAAGCCACTAGCTGTGAGTATGCAGGCAGCGACTCTGTACTACTTATTCTGAGCTCCTGCGTGGTGAATGGGGACAGCAGGGACTTTTGCCAACTGTTGGCTAGTGGCAGAAAGGATGTTTTTAGTGGTTAAGGAGTAAGACAGGTAGCAGAGACCACGCTTCCATCCTCAGCACTGTTACCAGTAAATTGTGTATGAACAAATCCCTCAGGCGAAAATTTTCATTGCCCTGCCCTTCTGAAAATCAGGCCACATGAGTTGCGTAAATATGGGTGTAGGTACCTAGCAGTAGGCAGCCAGTTTGGAATATTTTGGCTGTAATCCCTGTACCTGAGTTACCTCATTTATAAAATGGGGATAATTCTCTGCTACCTCGAGGGATGCTCTGAAGCACGACTATTGATGCTGGTAAAGCATGTCCCAGCTTGCTGGATGGATATAGCAGAGCAGAACAAGTGCTCTTGGTGTAGTTTTCTCTGTTGCCACTGGACAGCCTTTCAGTAACTATTTTCCCCTCTGGTGAGAAACAGCAGAGCATGCGCACTACTGGCATTGTCACTGCTCTGTGTTGCAGTCTCAGACTGCTGCCAACAGCTCTGCTGCTGCCTGCCACTGCTCCAGGTACTCTGACAATAGTACATGCCTCTTGTCCCCTGGGAAGGGAGATAACACTTGCCAGGACACTGTATTAGGAACAAATTTCGGTTATAGAAGCTTGTGCAGCCTGCTTTCTCATAGAGTGAAACCAGCATCTCTGCTGTGGGGGCCAGCTGCATGCAGAAGGCAATTGGAAGAGTAGATTAACTTGGAATAGCTCTGGTTTCAGAGATTTTTCTTCCAGGATGAAAAGGTCTCTTCCTGTGCTTAGCATGAACTGCTGATAACAGGAAGCACTCCCATCACTTTCTCATATAGACAAACCCTTAACTGATACCATGATTTCCACAGCGTTTCATAGTTGGCAGCAAGGCACTCTTTCCAACGGGACCATGCTCCATATTCCTTTACCCCAGCACCCTAAGGGAAGCACAGAAGATGGCTCCATCATTTTATGTTATGGAACACATTTTCATATCTCAAAAACTCTAATGCAACAAGATTCTTAATTGTACAATGCTGGCAGAACAAATAGTTCAAAATCTTGAGCTTAGAGTCGCTTCTCTGTTTAAATCATAGGATGCGGATGATGACAGTTGCTAATTGGAAAGCAGCTGGCTCCTTGGTTTTCATCTTCCATTCTGTTGGAAACTAAAGAGTACAGGCAATCTTGAGAGGAGTGTGTTATCCTAGGATTCCCTTGTTGGCCTCATCCTTAGGGTGAGGTGTTTTGTGTTTGGGTGCCTATCTACAATTACAGCTGCTCTATCTTAGGAGTTTCAACCCTCACAATAATGACAAATGAACCTCTGTGCCCACCTTTGCACTCAGCTGGTTTCATATCAGGGAGTTTCACTGCCCACACGTTGGTTAGATAAAAGAGGAGTCTTCAGCTCTTTTGCAATCCTCTTACCTCCTCAGAAACCTCCTGCAATCTGCATTGTCTTGAACAAAGGGTGAGCTAAAAGATGAGTGGGACACTTCATTATAACCTCTGGCTGTGCAATGAGTCACACCTGTGATTTTGAAATGCAAAATAATAAATTAAGAGGGCAGTAGTGAGACAGAGCTGACAACCTGATAATAAAAATACTGGGCAACTTATCAACTTCAGCTGAGTAACCAAAGAAAGACACTTTCTGCCAAGCCCTGGCGAATGGAAGACTCTCTTTGCTGCACTGTTGCCATGTTGAGGCCAACAGCAATATCTGTCGATCAATAAGACGTAAGCACTTGACTGTAATTTTCTACAGCTGACTTCTCTTTTTGTCCTCCTGGAGAAGGAACGTTGGCACTTAGGAGTCCAAAGCAATACACGCTTTGTCGTGTATTTGTACCAACATAAAAATCTTTGTGACTCAGTTTGCCTAAACATAGACTCCTTTTAAATGTGGCTAAAAATTCTTAATTACAATTAGCCTTGCTCTCAGAGGGCGGGCACTGATAAGTATTCTTCATTCATTGTGCTATATGGTCCTTTCGCAGTAGCTGTTGCACTTTTTTCTTAGCTTGCTTCATTTGCTCAGGGGTACAAGCCTGTGCTCCGCAGAGCAGGCTCAGGACACTGAGCCAACCCAGGACAGCAGCATAGTGCCACGACGTTGCAATGCAACATACTGCCACGCACAGCTATGAGCAAGCTCTGCAGAAGAAGGAACAGCAAAATGCCATCCTCCCACCATCATCTGGGTTCAACAACAGTTTAACACCCTTTACACAGCAGTGTCTTTTTTTCAGAACGAATTAAAAAGAAGGAAAAAAAAACAAAGCCCTGAATCAGAATTCTGGTAGGAAACAATGCCCTTTCCCTAGAAAAGAACAAAAAAGGGAAATGTTCTGGATGATTATGAGAGTAGGTTTTTGCTACCAGGAAAACCAGGCTCCTCTGTTGTGAGAAGGAGAAATGCTCTCAGTGTTTATTGGGAAGAAGGTGGGGCCGCAGCTGCGCAATGTGTTGCGCACGTGGAGGTCTGGCATGACCCAAAATTGTCATCAAAATAAAAACTTCCTCAAACACAAAACTTCTCAGTGGGGTAAAATTCCCACTGAAATCACATGCAGAAAACTAATCTCAGTAGCAAGGCAGGAAAGCACCTACTGTGTTTGCAATCTCAAAATTTCTGGTCTCAAGGGTAAAATCTGCCAATTTCTTCTCTTTTCCTGTTGTTCCAATCAATATGGTTCTGTGGTATGGACTTTTTGGTATGAGGAAGAGCTGATGTTTTGTTTGTAACTGAGCAAAGTACAGGGTATTAGACTTCTTGGACGCTTGAACCCTTGGCTTCTGAGCAGTGCTGATACAAACAAAGCACCGGATTTTTCTCCCACCAATATATCTGCAAATTTGGTTTCAAGGTGTAACATCTTGGCTGAGCCCATGTACACTACAATGTCTGAAAAAAACCACAATTTCCAGCCAATGGGATAGCAGTGAATGAACTGCCAAGGATGAACCCATCTGGTACAGCTGTGAGCTGGAGGACGAGTCATGGCAGTGGATGGGTGATTTCCTTGCATGTGCACTTCTGGTCCAACCAGCACTGTTCTGCTCATCATTTTTGTCTTCAGTTTCAGAGTTTGTTAGCTTTTGGCTTGCCGGGTACTGGATACTGCAAAGGCAGAGACAGATCTAGATTGCATCTAACTGGCAAGTGTAGCATGCCATTTTTAGCAAGAAGCGTATCTTTTTATGTTTCAACTAGATAATTTATGTATTACAGAAGATCAGTGCTGCCTTGAGGGATTTGGGGCCATGGAACAGAAGGTAACATAGTGTCATTCACAACCTCATGTTGATATTACAGCCTGCAATAGTATATGTCTGTGTCTATGCTGTGTAAAAGTAGCTTGCAGCAAGTGAATCTGGCACTCAGCAAGCAAGGAACTTGAGCCGTCTTCTTGGCCATACAGTGGTGATGGAAAGGTGAACAGGATTGAGGGTGGCTGCTATATCAGGTACTTGGCATTGCTCAGCCTTGGCTCTGCTCTGTCATTTTACTCAGTAAAATCCTTAAGAGCAGTTGTGAACCCTGCCTGGATGACTACCTCCACCTCCTCAAACAAATATATGGACTTAAGCGGGACCTAAAAAGCCCATCAGACACCTGCCTGTAGTGAACAACCCCTCAGAAAGTATCATGGCTACTGTAACAACCTGTTATCTTTAACTCCGCGCTCTGAATGATGACATACTTATTTACAACTAGGAGCATCCACCAGCATGTCCAGACAGAGACTTGAATTCATACTTGTAGCTATGCAGTGAGACTCCCCTGTTTCTCTGCAGCAGCTGCTTGCCAGGGGATGCACAGATAAAGAGGCTAGCTTCTGTCACCAAGGTCAACATGCTATTCGTTAGTGGCTGCTGGCAGCGCCCGGAGGCAGGACACGCTTCTCATTGCAGCAACCAGGACTGAACATGGAAAGCACCTGGCAGCTGTGGCAACAAGGCTTGTAAACAGATAGAGACTTGACTGGGAGTTGCCGCCACAACCCAGCACATTGCGCAGAAGTCTGATCTGCAAAGCGAGGCACCTCCTATTACTAAGGAAAACTCAACGTTTGTCCCTGCGTGATTCTGTTCTAGTGCCAATACACTCAGTGAAGTGCCAGTTTGGGACGGAGGATTCGCTGGGCATGATGCAATGTTCTTATTCTGGGATCAGACTAGTCCTAACCCAGGATCTTATGCAAATCTAAGGTTGAAGGAAGCTAGAGCACGGAAAATCCTGATGATGCAGATGGCTGATAAAAGCAACTACCTTCAGCCAGTGAGCAGCAATGCTCACAGCCAGCTTCTGGTGTGTCAGGCTGGGCAGAGGCTCGGGCTAACGACAGCCCAGCACGGTGTGCACCCACTGCCCAAGAGCGTAACACGATGTTGTCCCAGCCCACGCACAGCATAGCTCCACCCGAGATGAGCAGTGGGCCGTGCCAAAACGTGGACAGATGCAAACATATATCACACACCATATGAAGGGGAGCCCTGGGGCAGCCGTGCTTATATCTCAGTCGCATGGGCTGTGCGGAGGGTGGGCACAGTGCAACGCTCCATGTCCCTGAGCTGGCTAGATATGCTCTGTCGGGTGCATAGTATGTGTACTTCCTAGTGACGACAAGCTTCTTTCTAGTGTGGCAAAGACCTGGGAGTGAAGAAGGTTTCCATGGTGGCTGTCTCCCTTTAGCATGAGGGGACCTACCCTAGCTGTCCCAATTATTAGGAGCAGAACCAGGTCCCACAGTTTGTTTCACTCAAGCTGAGAAAAGGCATTCAGATGGCAGTGTCTTGCCTCCCCTTCGCTCGATGCACGGGGTGCAAGTAGAAAGCACTGCAACTGCAGAATCAACTACTAGCCCTTGCAGTCCTCGGTAATTACTCTTCCTAACCTTCCTCGGTGCGCTCCAGATGCTTGATGGCTGCTCAGCAATGCCAACCTGCGCAAGGCTTGGTATCTGGTATCAATGTGACTAATACCAAATTGCAGGTTCTGCCATTTATCATCCCCAAGAAACTTTCTCCTGAAGGGAGTCACAGTACGGGGTTGCAATGCAGGTAGTTTTCTCAATTAAGCAAGTGAACAGTGCTGTGTTGCTAGCTGACATTTACAGCAGAGCAAGACAGATTGAGGGAAGATGTTGAAACCTTGTTTATGTTGGCAGTAGGTGAGGTTGCGAAAAAGCCCTAAGAGAAAGTAACAAACAAAGGGTGCGTCTTGAAAGGAGGCTGAATTCAGAAACCTTTGCACAATGCGTAGGCAACACGTGCAAAAGGCAAGTGATTCAGAGCTGCCTTTCCTATGTTCCTATGACCTAAATCCCCCAACAAAAGGGACCAGTATGTGCAAATATGAGAAGCACCTGGCCTTCAGGTATTTGGAACTGGCGCTTCCAGGAAGAGCTCTTCCTCCTGGTCCTGTTGTATTGAATTATACAGTTAGGTGCAACACAGTGCATGTTTAGAGTTGTGTTTGAAGTCTCAGAGATTGTCTAAGATCAGACGCAGGGCTAGTGACTCAGTATTTTAATCTCTGTACAGCTGAGTTTCTTCTAACAGAAAGCTACTCTTTACGTTGTCTCTTGTAAGCGGACTCTTGTAAGAAATTTTTAGATTCTTTCAGTTATTTCTGCCAAAATAGGAAACAGCATTTGTTTGCTGGGGGAGCAGAGGGTTACTACTCCATGCTGAGTATGATGCTTTAAGACACCTTCTCTCAGCTCCAGGCTTCTAGAAGAGTGATGTAGGCAGGATCATCAGTACCTGTTGGTTACAGGGATAATGTACTTTGCAGCTTTTTCTTGTGCTCTGGGAGCTAAGCGCAGGCATTCCTTGGTCTTTCATGTCAACACACGGTATTTGATACTCTTCCATCTGCTGTGGGAGCTCCCCTGTAGCACAGTGCTGTGTCATTTCACATCCCACTCATAAGAGTTTTCTGAGCCCTTGTTATTTCCTGGGAGGAGAGTTCATGAGATGACCACGAGTTTTTAAATCCCTCTGGGGACCTCTTGAGAGGTCAGTCACAGCTTTCTACCTGTCTGGGCAGCCCTTCTCCCACCTTCCATGGCCAAGACGAGATCTCACAATGATGCTGACTCAGTGCTACAGAAAAGGGTTGCATCATGAGGCACTGATGAGGCGAGATGATGCAGTGATGTCAGGAGGGTGGAATCTGCATATCCTGCTGGAATAAAGAGACAAACGCCAAGCTGAGTCCTCAGTCATCCCCTGTGTTCTTAGATCTTTTTGCCATCTTGTTTGTGATTCAACCTTTTGAAGCAACTTGGTATTTGGCTGTTCCCCTCCCCCTCCCACCGCTACTGGCAGTTAACT
>VXAV01003356.1:0-21461 GCA_013399715.1 Alectura lathami
GAACTAGATGATCTCTGAGGCCCCTTCCAACCCAAGCCATTGTTGATGTTGTAGTTTAAACCCACGGTATTTCACAACAGTAGCTCGCTTTCCCCTCCCTCTCTGGAGAGCAAGCTCAGGACTTCCGGCTTGCTGCCGGCAGCCAGTATCTGCTTGGGAAGGAGGGAAAGTGAGAGGAAAATAAAAGGTAGAACTTGAGAGTTAAAAATAACTAATTTTACAAAAGATAGCGAAGAGAATGTAAAAGATTTGGAGTAGAAGAATTAACTTACAGAAAAAGGCAAGTTCTCACCCGTGCGCCAGCCCAACCGCCGAGAGCCGGACCCTGCCCCGCTGCACCAGCCCGCGCCGCCCCGACCACGAGGCCCCGCTCCAGCCCAACACATCTCCGCAAAGTGCGGCTTTTCCCCCTGGTCCCCCGCCACCTCTTTTCCCGGAGAGCAGGGGGACATGATATGTATGCTGTTGAATACTCCGTTTTTTTCCTTAACTCTGTTTTCAGCCATGACACTATGATTCTATGAAGTGGAGCCAATTCCTTCAAATGCCCTAACACCAGACAAACTCAGATCTTCGTTTCCACAGATCTTAAAAACAATTTCTGAGCCACATCAGTAAATGCTTTCCCTCGCTTTCCCACACTGGGACATAGACACCCCATGACAACAATCCCACCACCACCCCTGCACTGATTGAACCCCCTCTGGCAGAAGAAGAGGGGAAGCCCAGGGGTGTTCTCCCCTATCAGCTGATCCCCTGGACAATCTGCTGCTGGAAACTTCTCCTCCCCTCTGCATTCCCATTGCCACCCCCAATGAAAGCAAAAATCTGTTAGTGTTACATATGTGTCCAGGTTAAATCTCTCATCTCTAGGCTGACTGTCTAGGGTAGAACAAGTTTTAGGAACTGTGTATTAGAATATGTCTAGTTTGCTTTTGTCCTCAGCTTCTTTGGCCTATGACTGGTGTGGCTTCATTCAGAAATCGATGTCTTTGTGCAATTGTGACTGACAATGCTTTCAAACCTGAATTTGTTTTGTCATTTAGCATACTTTACAGGGATGTAACTGTAAGCCTTTGATCTAGGATAGGCCAGAATGAGAACGTTAAGATGAGTGACAGGTTTGTAACTCAATCAGCCCTCTCCCTTTGGAATCACTTAACAAATATGAATTCAAATATTTCATTTTTTTTCCCCTATTGTTCATTCATTTAACAAATGAGTAACTTGTGACTTTGTTTAAAAAAATAAAACAGAAGCATTGGAAGGAGGATGACCACTTCTTAAAGAAAAGTGATTTGTTATGTCTGTGCTTTATACTGAAATACTAGATACAGTTTTTCTTATTCTTTAAAAAGACAGCTTGGTATGTTCTTCTTTGTGATACATGTGACTGATCTGTAATGTGTGAACCAGACAACAATTTCCCAGAATTCAGCGATAGAATCATAGAATCATAGAATTGTCTGAGTTGGAAGGGACCTTTAAAGGTCATCTAGTCCAATCACAACAGGCTCTGCTAAACAGTCTATCTCCTTCTTTCTTGTAGCCCACCTAAATGTATTAAAAGGCTGTGGAAACTAGAAAAGTTTACCTATGAAGCTTGAGTCTAGAAACACAGGTTGTTTTTAAGACCTACTAATCTGATGATAGAAACCAGGAGGTAAGAGTCTAGAAGAACAAGCAGTGGTTACTATTTTTAGTTGGATCCAAATGAAACTTTATGTGCTTTGTAAACTGATATTTTTAACTTCTATTACTGACTGAACAAGAGGAAAAATGAGCCCTTTATGATTATTATCTTTTTTTTTTTTTTTTGGTCAAAGCTTAGGGAAATTAGTTCATAAATAATGTACCTGCCCTTTACACTGTTATTCACATTTGTGATAACTCTGCTGACTGTTCTGCAATTATGCTAATGATATCTTTGACCTAATGTTCAGTGCAGGAAGTCTGATGCTTAAACTGTGCTTTTCTGAATAGATTCTTCTACCTGTTTTCAGGCTTTTAGTATTTACTTTTTTAAGTATACTATAAAAAGCAGAAAAATAAGGAAGTGATAGAAATATCAATAGAAATAAAATAACGTATTTTATGTAGTGACTTCTACTTATTTTTTAACTTCTCCATCTTTTGCATTTTGCTTGTGCAGGGGAGAAACTTTTTAGTGTACAGTTTATGTTGGGTTTTCCTTTGGGAATGGGCAGGACATAGAGTTTGGAAGGAAGAAAGTGTTCAGCGATCCAATAGGGTTTCTGTATCATAGGACTAGCAAAATTTGTGGTGTTAAGGGGGTGCTAAAGGTGATGTTGTTTTAAATCTTTTAGTCCTGATGACTAAACATGTCCCTCATGAAGTGGTAGGCAGGTTCCCAGGTCCCCATGGACTTGTAGTCAGACATTAGAGAAGGACTCCTGCTGTCGACTCACTTTCTAACCTTATGGAAGGTATTTAACATTGACCCAACTTGATTCCTAATTAGAAAAATGAGCATAATCGTACTTAATTACTATGCCTATTTCATAGGAGAGTATGAAGATAAATTAGAAGTAAGAGCTTGAAATATGAGAAGCTTAGTTAGTAAGTGGATAATATCGTCAATTGACCTCAACCAATAATGAAGAAGTTGCAGCAAATAAATGTATATAACAAAGACTTCTGTTAACTAATGAGTTTTCTGCTACATCGAGGCTTAACAGATCTACAGCAGAGCTTTCTCAAATCATGAGAAAAGAATCTATGGCAGCAACTGACACACAGTGGTGTCAAAAGCAGAAATAAGTAAGAAATTGAAAATTATATGAAATTCTTTGTTGTGACCTCAAGGTAAAGACTATTATCAGTCTTACATAAATAAGATGCAGTAACAAGGACAGGGATGACTGTGGACAGTAGTCTTTGTGTATGACATGCTAAAATAAGCAATGCCTTGTGAAATGCTACATCACTTAGCAATATGCTGCAATGTATGTACAGATACATAGATTATAATAACCTTCTGTTTCTAAAGTTTGGCAAAGATTCATTGCTGAGAAATACTGTGCATGCACACATTAGATCAAACAAGCACAGCAAATGATGATGAAGATGATACAAGTGACCCACTTAGGCAGAGAAAAGAGTGAGAACTATGAGAAATGACAGGCAGATGGCTATATTAAACACAACAGACTTAAAATGTCTGTAGCCCAAGGATATAGACTTAGCTACAAGTTGAATATTGGCAGGTCATTTATCCAGCCTGTCGGGAAAAAAGGGCTGTTATTTAGTAAACAGGAGAAAGCAGTACTGAGCAGGAATTGAACATAGTACCCTTATGGTGTGCAGTGTTCCCCAGTGAAATGAAAATGGGTGAATCGTGTAAGAGACAGCAAAGCAAGCTTTAGGAAAAAGTGCCTTTAGAGAGATTATTAATTTAAGACAATCCTGAAGTATTCCTGTTCTGTTGCATTTCCTTTCACTTTTGCTTGCTTATGAATGCGACAGCTGGTTTGTGCTAAAAGAGCTGGATACCCTTTTCTGGCCACTAGTTCTGTGTATGGTGCTTCTGTCCTAGACTATAAGTTTTAAAGGAAAGCAGGACTTCTCTGATCTCAGATAGTGACGCTTTTCTGTGTCCCTTGTTGGTGCCATAAGGAGGAAAAGGTGTTTAATTCTTCCCTTTAACAAATTCCTCCTGATTTTCAACTGAGTTTTATTGGAAAATGACATGAGAGTGATGATGAAGGCAAGATAGGAAAATGGGTGGGATGGAATAGCAAAAGTGAAAGCAGAGTAATGTTTACAATTCTAAGAGGGTAGTAATGGACCAGAAGGAAAGGCTGGGACTGAGAAAAGAGAAGGAAGAAGTGGTCACAGGGTCAGTAGAGACTGGAGAAAGGATGGGGAACATGTTGTTCACACACAACAAATTTCACCCCTGCCCTTGCAAAACCCAAGGCCAGCCTTAAGGCAAACTGTCAAGACAGATGATGGCAGTGCCAAAGAGCAGTCACTGTGGAGAGTGCAAATAGCCTAGTAGGTGTTGCTGGAATCCCTGTGACACAAGGACATCCTGACAAAGCATGTTTCTCAGTAATATGCCCAGTGGCACTGTGAGGTGCCTATGGAGTCCATGTCTGCCAGAGAGTATCTTTGTTATGGTTGATACTTGTTTGACAGTTTTTGATTTTGTGACAACTTTTGTTCCTTATGTCTTGTTTATTCACTCGTGATAATTTGCACACCATCTGTTTCTTCCCTCTCTGCTTTTTCTTCTGCTCATAAGATCATAAGCCACATTCAGTGTAAATACATATGTATACTGCTCCTCATCCGGTATTTTATGTAGCTTGGGTTTTTGATTAGTGCAGACCTTAAGTGCTTGCCCCTACTTTGACCTTTAAACAAATGGCCAGATTTCACTATTATTTACCATTACTGTAAATTCTAAATAATTGGATGTAATATAATTCTGCAGACTGCTACAAATGACAAGATAATGTAACTGAGAGCCAGGCCACACACCCTTTCCGTCTGGTCTTCGATGGGTGTGTGGCAGCTCAGGAAGATCTCTCATTCTCCCCTACTCTCTGCGAGTTTCTCAGCCAAAGTACTTGCCAAGGCCACAGGCACCACCATGCCAATGTGGTTGCAGGGTTGCAGAGCTATCAAAACTGGAGTCACAGGTGCCTCCTCCATTCTGCTACACAGTTTTTTGCTTGAAAACAGCGTGCTTGTGTTCAGTCTTAACTTTACCATATGCTGGCTCAGTGTGGTTTTGTGAGTCATGCCAGTCTTTTGCCATCCTTGTAGCCTACCATCGTGGGCCCTCCTGCCTCAGTGTCCTAGTGCAGATGCATGCTTGCTAGCAGTACCATTGGCACCAATCCTTTGGATGTCTGGAGTGGTGGTTTTCTGAATGAGAACTCCAGGATTTTGCTGACCTGATTTTATTGTGGCTTTTAGGAGTGAAACTTCCTCTAGGCTGTACTTCTGCACTGCTTGGTGCTTCTGTACAAAACTTTCAGACTATACTTCTGTCCTCTAAGTAGTTGGAGAATTATGACACATGCAGCTTTACAAGCAATAGCAGAAAGTTATTTCTTTCCTTCCTCGTGCCTGAGTCTCTCATTGTCAGAAGAGGTCATATGTTCTACTGAACAGTGAAAGAACATTGAATCTTTACAAGGTTTTGCTGAGTGTTTAAAGGATTGCTTGTTCCTTAAGATGTCAGATGAAGGGCAACAGTAGAAGGATGGGAAAGCAGGAAAACGTTCCCTGTATGTCAGAGCATCAACAGCTGTAACAGCATATTTTTTTCACTATAAAATAAACTTGTAGGTTTTCTTGTTGTATCAAAAAGGTGGGTGATGGAAGCACTTGAGAAATTCTGAGAAGCAAACTGGCCTCATGAAGGCCAGAGGGTTTGTCACTGACTACAGCAGCTATGCAACCCACTCCTCAGTACTTTGCATGGTGATATTTTTTTTTCTCTTTTGCTAATACTAATAAAAAGTGAGAGACAGAGGATAGCAGTTACAACTGAGAGTCTCTACGCTTAGTGACAGGTTTAATAATAATAATTTTGCTCTTCATCTAATGCATTCAGTGATTCCTGTTAATATCTGTAGTACTTTTCAAAACAGTGACAAACGCCAAAAGGTTTTTTCAATATATAAAATGTCTTAGCAACATGATTCAAAAATCTTTTAAATAAACATGGATTAAATAGAGTGATTCAAGTAAGGAGATATTAAACATATTTGACATCAAGCAGGAACTATTAATACACACAGTCAATGAAGGAGCTTGTTAGAAAATATTGTTACTTACTGTTTTTGTTACGATTCAAGTTAGTCAACTAGCAGAAACATTATAAATGACAAAGGAACAAAAATCATCATTTTCATTTTAATTTTTTATTTCTTTTTTTTGCTTCTCAGCATACATGAGTTAAACTGAGTTTGTTCAATGATTCTAGTCCTCCGTGAAAGCAGGTAACTGCAACACCTTTCTTCTAATGCTGTGTTCATATTTTATGGGCAGACCTGAACACATACACTGCTTCCACAGCTTTGTGTTAGTTGTCAGAGACCTCTACAGCATAATGTATTTGAAAAAAGAGATTGGAGAAGATGTCCTAAGAGACACTGCAAGGTTATTCATTGGCAACTGTAAATACATACCCATGGTTTCACACACATAGTCCCTGGATAATTTTGAAAATCAGAACAAATAAGCAGATAATTGCATGTGTTGGCAATACAGGAACCCTGGAATCCTCCCTCCCCTAGTTAATCCTCTCTTTCTCATTTCCATAAATCTTCTCCATCTCTCCAGATAATTCCCACCATTCTATTCTCTTTCCGTTCCTCAATGAATAATCTCCAGTGGCACCAGGCTAACCTCCTTCCTCTGCTCATGTAAGTGCAAATTTTTCTTGGTCTGAATATGATGAACATTTTTTACCTGTCTAGGACAAAGAAATTGGAGTTTTTCCAGCCTTGATCCCAAAGATCACTTAAAGAAGAAATTTACGTTCCAGAGAGGTAGCAATTTCAGGGTTTCCTACAGAGATAACAAAGATTGGGATAAAGGAAAATATATTGCAGTTTTTCTTCTGGATTTTCTTAACTGGACTTCACAAAAACCTTTTGATGGCAGTGGGATAGAAATCCTCAAATGACACGTTGTTCTCCACTGACGTGCCTCTGCAGCAATCAGATTACACTGTGAGCTCTGTCTTTACAGGAGGAAAAGGCTAGAAATGTTATATTTTCATTTCCAATAAGAAGTTACAACTCCGGGACTTCTTTGATGTTATAGACAACAGTTACTGGAACTGACACAGCCTGACTTAGTGAAAGAAAATTTAATAACTTTTGATGGGATATTCTTCACACTTATGTTAAAGGCATTTAATTTGACTATTTTTGCTAGAAAAAGTCACTGAAGTCAGATGTCTCTTTTTCCTGATTTTATGTTCCTGAGTCTTTTCTCTTAGGTAGTGAAATAAATGTCATTTGTAATGAAAACTGCTCTTCAGCCTTTACTATGGTATTGAATGGAAATATCTTCCTGACAAGTAGCACAGGGTGTTGCCTTCCTGTAGAGTAGATACAGCGGAAGCAGCTTTTTTGCCTGTCTTTTTTAACATCCCTCAGAGTAAAAATTAAAAAGTCATGTTTTAGTCTGGACTTACGTGAATGGGTTTCTTCAGGTGTTTAAGTGAAGAAATAATGTTACATTAGAGTGGGACATAAATGTTTTGCAAAGTTATTGTATTATCAACAATCTTTTTTTTTTTTTTTTTTTTTTTCTGTAACATACCACATATCGTAACACTCTTCCTAAAACAAGCATTAAATCTTTATAGTTAGCAATTACTTTCATTGGCTGATTAGGACATTTCCATGAATGCAGACATAATGTTTTCCTCATTCTAACAAGCCTCTTTGAACAACAGAAACTAATTATGGAACCTTTCTTATAGGTTTCACTGACTGGATGCCAAAGAATAAGAGGGATTGCTTGTGCAGATTCTGATGTGATAAAGGCTCCAGGTTAAATTGTTTATTTAAAACGTTGCTTTGAACAGCTCTGCTAAGGTCACTTCATGGCCAGTGTGTAGTAGAATTGTACATCACATGAAAGCGTTCAGTAATTTACACTGTATTTGAATTTTAGTAATTTAGCCTTTGAAAGCCATCAAGTACCTTTTCTTGTCAGGCTAATAGATTTAAAAGATTTGGATGAATGAGCAACATAGTTGTGTTAGATGGCTAGCGTGCTGTATAGCTGACACTTTTCCTATACTGTTCTAGAATAAATTACTAATTTTTGCTGCACTACAGGAAAGCAGAAAAAATAAATAAAACCCAAAACTGACACAGATGATTTGCCACTTAGTACAAAACTAATTGATCTTTTTAAAATAACCCTGTGATGCTGTAAAGAACTAGACAAATATTAAAAACAAAGCCAAAAAATTATCTGATAGTTCATGTATTGTGTATCTGTCCTCAAGTAAGGATATTCTCTGTCATAAGGTCTCCGGTCTACCCCAGGCTCTCTTGTCCAGTCAGCTATAAAATGTCCTAAGTGATCTCTAGAAGATTTTGTTCTTTCTGTTATTTTCCTGTCTTCCACACAGAAATGAAATCACAGAATCATAGAATATCCCAATTTGGAAGGTGCCCACAAGGATCATCCAGTCCAGCTCCTGGCTCCACACAGCACCACCCCAAAACCAAGCCCTGTGTCTAAGAGCGGTGTCCAAATGCTCCTTGAGCTCTGGCAACCTGGGGCCGTGCCCACTGCCCTGGGGAGCCTGATCCGTGCCCACCACCCTCTGGTGGCCAGTTCTGGTAGAATTATGTGGAATGGTGACCGTTTCATGCTGACCTTCAAATAAATGATGGCTGAATGTAAATTATATGGCTGCTAAAACTCCATTAAGCTGCTAAAGGAAGTATAGTATTACCAGCAGAGAGCTAAACAAAATGCTTCATAGTCGTGAAGTAATTAGAATTCTCTCTTAAAACAAGCAGACAATAGAAAATTGGTTGGTATTTGTCAGTATTCTTACTTTTACCATGAGAAGACAAGTTCTGTCAAAGAGCACATGTCTATTATACACAAATCATCTCGAAGTATTTCCAGACCCACGACATACATTAAAGTATTTTCTCTATATGTATCTCTGTACGTATAAGCATATGCTTATATGTGGGTGTATACACATACAAAAATATGTCTTCATTGTGTTTGATGTTTGTCAGCTTTTGAATAGCTGTATAAATTAGGCCTAGAAGGAAGACATTTAACAATTAATACTTCAGTCCAACCTAACTACTAGGATGTGCCCTCACGCTAAGCCAGCATCAATCAGTACAACAGTATAATGATCAGCACTAACCAAAGGTAAAAAATGCTAAAACAATGAAGAAAATCTCTTTTTTACCACTTTATTATTTAAAGGCCTAAGTAGACTTAAAGCAGTCCATTCTAACGGCATAAAACATTGTTATCATATTATTATATTCAAGCCTAAGTGTCACTGAAAGAGCTGAATTGGTCTGATAAGAAATATATATTGTTAAATTTGATAGTTTTAAAATAATTACGATGTTATCCATCTTATAGCATTTATATTTAATTTTATGAAATGAAAATAATAATAATAATAAAAAAGTCTGTTATGGAGAGGTTCACACATAAAAAAACCCTGTTCCAAGCTTGATTTTGAAAGAAAGGAAAATCTGATTATGTGATCCAGGTGGAAACCACTGCAATGAAATCTTCCCATAGTGTACTAGAGATTTCCCTTCATTCTATAACCTTGATAAATGCTCAGAACAGATGTGTACTGTACTTAAATGAAACAGTGTATCTGGGCAAAAAAAAATGTGTGATATTGTGAAAAATTCATTACTTGCTTCTATGTCAGGATCTGTGGAGCTGAAGCATGCTAGTACTTGACCCTACATATATACGAATAATCATTAGGCATTGCCAACATATTGCTCAATATCATAAAAACAAAATAGTATTCTTTATTGTTCTTCCAACTGTTCAGCAAAGTATTGTACTCTAACCCTAGAAAATGTTTGACTACATAACAGTTGCAACTGTATTTGAAATTGTAACCATAACAGACAAAAACACAGCTGCAGCTCAAAGATGTTGTTACACAAGATTCTGATTCCACAGGTTTCTAAAAGACAAGATCAGCCATTCCAGCTTCCCTAAGGGTTACACAAAGTCAAAAGCTAAAGTAGCACAGTGTGGTGGTTTCACAGTGACAGGCAGGTCAGCACCACCACCCCACTCTCTCACTCCCCCTTCTCAAAAGCACAGGCAGAGAAAATAAGATGAAACATGACTCGGGTTGAGATATGGACTTGCCTATTACATCATGGGCAAAACAGACTCAGCATAAAGGATATAAATGTCATTTTTTGCCAACTGCTAACAGAATAGAGTAGTGAGAACTAAAAGCAATTAAAAACACCTTCTCCTCATTCACCTACTTCTACCTCCTCCCCTGAGCAGCACAGAGGAATGGGGAATGGGGGCTGCAGACAGTCCATAATGCTTCGTCTCTGCCGCTCCTCCATGGCCACTCCCTGCCCCTGCTCCATGTGGGGTCCCTCTCACAAGTGCCTCTCCTGGGCTGAAGGGAGCTTCTGCTCCATGCCTTGAGCACCTCCTGCCTTGCTTCTGCCCTGACCTTGGTGCCTGCAGGGCTGCTCCTCTCCCGTTCTCACTCCTCTCTCCCAGCTGCTGTTGCACAGTGTTTTTCCCTTCATTAACTCTGCTCTCCCAGAGCACACCCAGCGTTGATCATGGCTCAGCTCTGGCCAGCAGTGGGTCCCTTTTGGAGCAGCTGGAGCTGGCTCTGCTCTGACATGGGGCAGTGCTGGGCTCTGCTCACAGAGGACACCCCAGCAGCCCCTCCATTACCAAAACTATGCAAAGTAAACCCAGTGCTCTTGGAACTGCCAAAAGCTATTTCATCTTGCAGAATTCTAAAGAAAAAGGAATTTTGCTTGCGTAAAACTGCAGATAATGTGAGGTAGGACCTGGTGAACTGTTTTGTTATTTAATCTTCTTGGTCTATGCCAGATGGATGTGGAACATAGAAGTTATAATTTTATGTCAAGCTTGGTACTTGCATTAAAATTAAACCACTGATAACGTATGGTGGTAGTTATCTTACTTCTGCTCTGAAAAACTGCTTAATCACCTCAGTATCTTGAACGGAGGAACATCTTTCCCTAACTTGTGTAGCTGGGGTCTATTAACTTTGAATGTTGCACTACTCTGCTATCTTAATGCAAAAAATTAATTATCCAACATCTGTTTCAGAAGGCAGCTTGCAATATCACTGGTGACAAGTATGCCACAGTCTCTATCACAGTAAGTTACTGTATTTTCCATATCGGCACTCACTGCTAAACAGCAAACGTCAATTCACAGAGCTAAGCAGTAAACAAAGAAGGGGAACTAGGAAGTTTGGCAGATAGTTAAGCTATCATGTCAGATTTCAGTGGTGAAAGATAAACAAACCCATTGTCATTACAGGGAAAAAAAAAGAATCTAGCATTTCTCACAGATTACTGTAGAAATCAGATTTTATCACTGGATGTACCAGAAACTTTTGACTTGATTATGCTAACATGCAGGCTTAGATCATTGAGTTTATACTTAGATAGCAAGCTACTTGTTGAATTCTATATAGAAAACATTGTGTACACTACTTTTGTTGTACTTTTACATCCTAAAACTTTCGTGTAAAGCAGGATTGTTGTCCCTAATTGCTATAAAACAATTCTGTTCCACATTAAGAAAAACACAAAATATTTAGCAGTACAGAGGATCACTAAACACATTTAACCGTGGGAGTAGAAATATTATAAATTGCAATTAGAATTCAGGGAGTGGAAATATTATAAATTGCAATTAAAATTCATCTCACTTGAGAAATTAAAAACCAAAATCCAATGATTTTATTCCCAAGACACAAATTGCATAATCCACTACTGAATATTTGTTTGTTGCCTGATTTTTAGATGTAAATACGTTCATTAAACTTTTGAATTCACCTGGGCTTTCAAAGAATTTGTATGCCACAGTAAAGAAATTGTCAGGCATGCTACCGCAATATAATTAAAAGCAGTATTAAGTAAAAAGTGAAAAATTGTTTCATTTAAGATCTTTTCTTTCGCTGTAGACACACACATTTTTTTGTACAAATATTTCTCTGTCTGTCAGTGGAGTATGCCAAATATTACTTTCAAGAACTGCATGAAATTCTTTTTTGTGCTCATAACAGGATGTATCATTATTTCTACGTTTTATAAAAACCCTTTGAGCTACCACTAAAAAAAAAAAAAAAAAAAAAAAAAAANAAAGTTTCAAAGATGCTTTCTTCGTTTTTCAAAGTAGTTCAAGTAGTTTATGTTACCATAAAAGAAAATCCTGTCAAGTTTGATACTTGGTAACTTGTGGCAATGTATATTATGACCTATAAAGACACTTAGGAAGAGAAAATGTGTAGCACCTTGAAAAATGCATGATAAATGCAGAAACATTTTCAGAGGAATGAACACTATTTCCTTGCTAAATCTGTGTTTCTGAATACAAGACAGGTACAAATACAGAAACACACAATTACACACAGAACTTTTGGATTTATAAATACAAATTTCTCTGTGCAAATAGTTGGTTCTATTTTCAGTCTTTTGTGGCTGCACAACCCGGTGGTTTGAAAATATGGCTATAAATGCTTGCTCTTTCTTAAGAAAATACAGAGTGGATGTAAACCTTACCTAATCTTAGCTGGGTATGTTCTACTGTGCTGATCTGAGACTTGCATGGCAAGAAAATCTTAGACCTAAAGGAAACAGAAGTACTATGAAGATTAAATTACATCTTAAAGGAGGTGGTGTGATGCTGTGAATAAGAATTAATTTACATTTGCAGTGGAGTGTGATGACAGTTGAACAGATCCTGTTTCAAATTGACTTCAGCCCACGTTCTATGAGTATTTAATTCAGCATAAAAAATGAGTCGTTCAGCTGCTAAGTTTTGTGGGAGTTACTAGTAGGAACTCAAGATTTGTTTTTAAGCTGCCAAATAATTTGCAACATAAGATTTTCTCTTACCAACCCCTTGAAGACAGCAGTAGTGACTGGGCTGCAGCTGGACTTTGTGGTCACAGCTCTCCAGTTTTCATCATTTGGACAGTTTTCAGTCTATTTTACTATCCCCTAATCTGACCTGTACTTTGTCAGCTTGTTTGTAGCGATGTTATGGGAGATAATGCCAAACGCTTTACTAAAACTGAGGTAGAGAGTATCCATGTACTTAAGTGTGTATCCAGAGTATCCAGTTACTTAAGCTCCCTCTAACCTGGTCCTCCTCCACCAAGAGTCTTCTTTGTTCCAGACTTTCTCTCTGGTCTTCGGAGCCTGGGATTCCTGAAAACAAGTCAGACAGCTGTTCACACTGTAGAAAGTCACCCATTCACACTGTGTAATAAGATTTAAATGCTGCTCTTAGTACTGCACTAGCATCAAATGTGTGTGAGCAGTTTTCTCCCCAGCAGAGATTTGTGGAACATTAGAAGTATGGACAGCTGGGTGGTGCACAGGTCCTCAGAGCATCAGGAAGGGATGTGATGGGAAATGTTTTTGTCCTTATGGTCTATCTTAATGGAAGTGCCTTTACTTTAAGGGTTAGTTCAAATAACAGATGGACTATAAGTGAAAAAGACCTGATCCTGACTCAGATTTAATGGTAGACAGTCTCACGCTGAGGGAGCCAAGATACTGGCTGATATCCAGTACTAATATCCAGTGCATATTTCAACACTGATTTTATGACTTTTCATACTCACATCTGTTTTCTCTACCTCAAACAAGGGCATTCTATTTGTTCGAAGACTTTATCTGTCCATCAAGACAAAGTTACCTTGTTACTTGTGAAGTAGGTACACAAAGGAAGTAACAAATCATGGAGAAATTAATTAGGTATTCTGTTAGTTTTGATCAAAATACTTGCTTCTTTTCTAGAAGTCTAACATATTTAGAGTAGGTTCAGGCCACGTGTTTCTGACTTCCATCTTTAGCCTTTCTTCCAAACTCAAGAAGGAGTTGCAAGTGCTGGCCTTAAAGTTCCACTGAGTGCTTTTCAAAAATAATGGCTGTGTTCACTGCCAGAACAGTATTCCTGTTTTTGACCTTTGAAAATAAAAGCACACCACATGGCATCTTTCAAAATATTATTTTCTGTTTAAAAATATTCAGCAGTGGCAGGGAACCTGTAGTCATGGGACTGTTTTTTTTCTTCTAGTCTCTGAGATTTGGAAATGCTGTATTCCATATCTTCAGACATATGGCCCTGACTGGTTAGTGAGAATTAGTTAGGAAGAAACAATTGTTTTTCTACAACCAGAGAACAAATTATAGTTAACTCCTGTTGAATGTAATGAAGTAAGGAGTAGGAAAGAACACCTTTTTTAAAACCTAACAAATTTAGGAAATGTTAGCCATCAAAATTTTTGTGCATTTGAATCGGGATAGATTCTTGGTCTTCTGCAGAATGTCTCTGTTACTGTGACCTCTTGCAAAGTAAGAACCAGAACATTCAGTAAGATGAGGATATTGAAAAAAAAAAAAAAAAAAGAGAGAGAAAAGAAGGATGAAGGTTAATTTTTGTTTTGCACTGCTGGAATAGTCTGAAGGATTTTCATACTGGAAGCTTTCAGATGAATAATTACCAGAAGGAAAGAGACCCAACAGAATATGAAAGAGAGATTCTAAGAAGTCATGTCTGAATATTTCACCAGTCCTTTGGCTTCCCTCAGATGTTTTGGTTTAAAAAACAAAGTGAAGGAGAGGCAACGTTTTCAAATATTATGTTGGCTGTATAAAGCTGAGTTGATGGTGCATTGCATTCTGTAGTCCATACAGCCTTTTTCCTTCATTATGGACATTTCCAGTTGGTGCTGGGAAATAAGAGGTAAAGGAAAGGTTGTTTTATCAAATGGACAAAACCTGAAGAAATTTTGAGTGCTCCTGGTGTATGCAGTGCAACTGGCAATGTTCAAAATGCTACTGGTTAGGCTTCTCCGAAGTGTGTTGAATTCCATTATTTCTAGGTTTATGCTTAATGTTTAACAAGGTCTGATGTATTTACAAATACCCTCTGAAACACTTAATCTCTGCCAATCTGAAATGAACTCAAGTGAAATCAATCAATGAGGTGAAACTTCCACTTAAAAGAATAGGATAAAGTCTGTGGAGGCCTGTGAACTCCCCCAGTAGTAGCAGAAATTTGGAGCTTGTAAGGCTCTCCTACTATTAAGAAAGTCTAGTTTGGAAGTTTACCAGTACTGAGGTCAGCATGGAATGGGCTTGATAAAAAGGAAAAACTAATTCATTTACCAGTAATATTTGAAAAAGATTCTTCTATCAGCTATTTCAGCCTACTTTTGCTTCAAAACTATCCTTTTGTAAGGATATAGATAGTCCTTACCACTCTTGAGTCGGTCCACTCAAGACCACAAGGATGACAGTTTATTACAGCGGAGTCCAGAATCTCAAAATACAATGTAGAACCACTTGACAGTAAATGAATCAGTCTGGGTTTTGTTCTGTTCTGCTGCTATCCTTTATATGGAAGGAAGTGTGGTATTGAACTGGGCTTGTTTCTGGGGTTCTTTAGACTGAGGAATCCTGGGAGGCAGCTTGCCAAATGTTTCAAAAATAACAGTGCTCTTATTTCACAGTCACACAGCTGGGATACACATGGTGGTGGTAGTTATCCAGAGAGCATCTTGGGGAAGTTGGTTGCAAACTCTCTTTCAAAGAGGCAAGAAAGTGTTTGCTCAAAGGAAAGAGTAACGGCCAGAAGAGACGACTGTCTTCTCATTTTCATAATGTGCATAAAAATTAATGCTAATGGTGACTGGGCCTGCTGGAGTTGACCTGAAAGTTGCTAAAACTTTCCAGTTTGTGCAGCCTGAAATCACCAAGTTGAGTGATACTTGTGCAAGGCCTTTGACATGGTCCCGCACCATATCCTTATCTCTAAACTGGAGAGATGTGGATTTGATGGGTGGACTGTTCGCTGGATAAAGAACTGGCTGGATGGCCGCAGCCAAAGTGTTGTAGTCAATGCCTCTACGTCTGAGGGAGTTGGGATTGTTTAGCTTGGAAAAGACAAAGCTCCAGGAGACCTCATTGCGGCCTTCCAATACTTAAAAGGAGCTTACAGGCAGGAGGGGGACCGACTTTTTACACAGGTGGATAATGGTAGGACAAGGGGGAATGGGCTAAAACGGAAAGAGGGGAGGTTTAGGTTGGACATCAGGAAGAAATTCTTCCCTGAGAGGGTGGTGAGGCGCTGGCACAGGCTGCCCAGAGAAGCTGTGGCTGCCCCATCCCTGGCTGTGTTCAAGGCCAGGCTGGATGGGTTCCTGGGCAGTTTGATCTAGTGAGCTAGTGGCNTCTGTGATTTTATGATTCTATGGTGGATTAGATTTTTTTTTTTTTTTTTTAACTACAGCAAAATTGAGTATGATAATTCTCAGAATGCCTCAATAAAGTTAATGGATCCCAATAGGAAAGCCTGGACTTCAGAATTTCGGGTTAAGACAGAAATTTTGAACCCAAGTTATTTATAGGAGGTTTTTGGACTCCAGGAGAACTGTGAGACTTTTACCCAATGCAGACAGCCAGAGCAGGTGGTGAGCATCAGCAGCCATGCAGGTTAATCAGACCTGAATCTTCTCTGCCTGGAAGAGAGCTGGAACTGAGAAATTAATCTCATAACCCCTAGAGCTGGAAGGCTTAAATTCAATAAAATAATCTACCTTTGCTGTTAAGTAGGTTTAGTGGCAGCCAACAGAAGCTGAGATTACTCTGCACCTTGAGATATTATGAACTCCTATGTGTTTGCCTTGGCTTGCTACGCTGAATTTAAACATGTAATGAGATATTGATATTCAGTATGCATCCAGATTTGGCATTAAAACTAATGGCAGGCAATGACAGTTTTAATTAAATTAAATATATGTAAGTTTTAATTAAGTACATTTCAGTTAAAATAATTGATCATTTGAATTAGGAGAAAAGGAAATAACTTAATCTCAGTTAATTCCATTTATAGCACTCTTGCCTTCGACAGAACAACAATGATGAAACCGTTAGTTTTCTGTGGTGGGCTGAATTATATATTTAAAGATAAGGTGCTTAGTGCTCCTAACCTTTGATTATGGGTCACAATGAACTAAATTAAGGGCATTTTATTAGAATTCAATGGAAAAACAAGAGGAATGTCTAGCACTGATTTCCGTGCTTCTAAAATTAATAATACAGGACTGGGTTAATTATGGTTAAATAACAGCTTGGAACAAAGAGGTTCACAATCACTTGCATTCAGTTCCAGGCATGCTGTAAGTCTATATACTTTTTTAGCTGGAAAACATGTAGTGTAAGATGATTGCTCTTATGTTATTGATGTTGGGATAACTTTGTAACGGAGTAGAAGGCAGGTGAGGAACCACAGTTAGTGCATAATTCAACTAATAATTTTGTGTTCACAGCTGAGGCTTATTAGCACTAGCTATTATTTTTAGCTAAGCACAGAGTTATGATGGCTTTAGTTATATAACTAAGACCTTTGAATCTCAGCCTTGAAATAATTCACCAACAACTTGCTGCCTGCTCCAGCTTTTGCTCACAGGAAAGCACTGAACTCAGTGAGGTATTCTTTCTTAGCCAAGAGTAGAGGGCTGACTTCAATTCCTGATCATCATTCCTGACCAAAATCAGGGATAGGATTCAAGAATTCAACAGCCAGAGAGGCACTGCATAGCTGGTATCTGCAAGCTGGGTATCTGCTTGCATGGCTCGTAAATGTGGGGTAACTGTCTTGAAGTCCTGAGCACGGGGTGGAGTCCTTTACAGGTGGGATTTGAGTGGATGTCTCAAATTTGTACTGTACAGGCAATCTGCTTGGCAGACTGAAATTTGTGGCACTTGGTTAACAGCTGCTGAGATCCTTTTCCCTGTTTTAAGGTGGGACTGTGCTCAGCAACTTCAGCACAATTCGCACGTTAAAACACCTCCTCTGTCTGACATTGTATTTCTAAGATTAAAAAAAAAATCACTCTCTTAATTCTCATTTCATAATTATTCAGGCATCTTTTCAGTATCCTGATTGAGACTAGGAATTTAAGAAAGGAAATTTATGACCAATCTTTTTGCTTTAGCTATTTAGAAAAGACTGAAAAAGTAGTTCTAGCACAAAAGAATATTTCACATTACTATGAGCGTTCCTTTCACCCATTTCTCACATGTTCATTACCTGCCCCAACAGAAATAATAATAATAATAATAATAATAATAATAATAATAATAAATATTCAAACTCCACGCATACAAAAGAATGTAACTTTTTAATTTCTGGTTTCTGAAAGTCTGACTGTTTGCACAGAAATAATGAGATTTTTCTTTGATAAAGACTCAGATTAATAGCTTCGAAGAGGTGTAGACATTTCAGTACAATTCAGGAATTAGTATTCCTAGTAAGCAGGGAGGACCACAGTACTCACACAGTACATACACTGTACATACCATTATTTAAACATTATGGGAAAAAACATGTAAAAGTATGTTTGCATGTGCAAAATTATATGCATTGTTGTAGTTAAAGTAGGCAGAGTTGCTCTTTCAAAATAGTTTTACTTTGGGATGTCTGTAACAATAGAATATTACCCTTTTATTTACAGACATCTAGTTGCACATAGAATTGTAACCAAGGCTTTGTCTTGTATGCCTACCTGTCTCTGAGAATGTTGTGATGGAGTAAACAGTCATAAATATACACCAGTGTTGTGAAGTAGTCAGGTGCAGTTGGAAAGAAAGGCAATTGTTTTCCCTCAGTAAGTCAGAAAGCCTGGAAAGTTTGTGGCCTATCAGGACTATACTGTTGGACACAGGCTCCTTGGTCCCACTCTGGGTGAATTTTCAAGTTACGTCTTCAAGACCAAATACAAAATCTTACAGAATAAAAAAAAAAAAAAAAGAATGTATGTTTTCCAAGCCTATTTCACCTCTTTTCCTTGTGTTCCCTATTTCATGCCGTGTGTAACTGCTGATTGTATTGCTTGGAAATTATGGAAAAGAATTGAATGCTGTTTTTTTCTTTTATAATAGGAAATTTGTTCAGATATTAGGAAGTTGGAGTTTAACCTTCCAAAATAATTTTACCATCCCAAAACTCTTTAAAAGTTTAATTTAGATTGCATTGTGTTGCGTTATCTTTCTATAAAAATATCCGATTTATGAGAAAAAGGATATACATTGATGGGCTTGCAAGTCAGAACTGAAGAAGCTATATGTCGATTAATCTTATATTATCTAGGGAATATGATAGCTATGTCTGACTTTTAATCCCATTTGCATCTCTCCAGTATAGCTCAGGTTTTCTTTCCGAGAATACAATTTAGTCCTGTGTCCAATGCATATCATCATGCTCAAGATTACCTGAGACAGGGGTATAACAAATGGAGAGTAAATCTTCAAGAGCATGCACTTGTTGAAGCTGGGATGAAATACAGAAGCTCATATATTGAATAGAATATTTTGCTGTAAATGCATCCATTTAAAAGCTATTTTTCTACTTCTGGGTGCAGTTTAAAAATAGATTTTTAACCTTGAAGTTGCCTGGCACCATTTTGCATGGCAGCCTACATCTCTCCTTCCACCACACTGCCATTCTTTGGGTAACAGTTGTGCTTGAAGTGGTTCTTCAGTAGCTTCTGCTTGGACATTATGAGTAAGAGTGTCCTTCAGCTGCGGTGCTTATTTCTTCTTTCCCCTCAAGCCTGGATTGTTTGTGTTTGTTCTGTAATTGGTCATCTTCTGCAGCCCTCTGGGGAGGGCAGGGTTAGATGCATTGGCCACAAAGCAATGAAAGTTTTTTGAGAAACACGTCATTTTTTCTGACTGGCAATTAACAGGTATTAGCTGATATTTTATTTAAAATATATATATAAATATATATCCAAAAATAGTAACAGTAATTTTGTAAAAATACCTGGAACCCTCTTTAAGGCATGCTGCAGAGCAGAAAAGGAGACATTAGAAATACAGATTCTGTATCTCCTGGTGAATAATCTTATTGACAAGGCTTTATGCAATAACAAACTAAAAAATATTCAAATTAAATAATCACAAATATAGAACTGTTGACATATGTCTTTATTATGTGTATTAAATTATTGAGCTTAAACTCTGGCAAAATTGTCACACATCTGGTTGCAATTCGAAAGATTATTTGTAACAAATTAATTACAACACTTGCTCAGATTTACACACTTCACTCCAAATCTTTCATACACCATGTGTTTTTACAAAGAGGACAGAGACACTTGGGAATGGATATCACTGTACTTAATACTTTGCCAAAGTCTTTTTTTGCAAGTTTCCACTCAGTGTTTGTAATTTCCTCCATTATCTTTCCTTACATCTCCAATCTTTTTCTGGAAAGACAAAAGCCACGACATTGCATACCTGCCCAGTGGATTTAGTAAAACAACTTTTTCAAACTTGCATATCTGAAAAAGAATTATTCCCTAATTTATTTAGCTTGCCTTTCCCACCCTACACCCAATATGATTTCAGCTTTTATTTGTTGTGTTTCTTCCGGTTCCTTTGGGTATTTTTTTGTTGCTTATTTACTTCTATATTTGCACTCTTTCTCACTTGAAACTTGGTGTAAACTTCAGGAAGTTGAGTCTAAGTTATTTTAATATTTTTAGTTTCTGTGACAGTTTGGACAGTCAACCTGAAACCCAGTAGCAGCATCTTCTCACATTCTTTTTCTCATGCCTGCAGAATTTAAACCCAAGAAGCCGAGGTGACGAGAGCCAGATGTGGGAAGGGGGGCCCCTCACGTATCTGCTTGTTCTCCATTGGCCTTCCTCTGTATCATGGCATTAGTTATCCTTACGTCTATCAATATGCAAGCTAATTTAGATTATAGCAGATCAAACCAAGCAGTTTTAAAATGTTTGATGCCAGCTGTGAAAATAACTTTTATATTTTTACAGCACTCTTACACACCATCTTCCCAGCATGTTGTGGTTTATATTTTTCCTTAGCATACAAAAAAGCCTTGGCTCTGGGGAGGATGGAGCCTTGGCTCCATCCCTTCGGTGGCAGGGAGGAGCGGTAGCAGGTAAGGGGAGACCCACCTCGTCAACACCTGGCTGAGAGGCTGGTGCAGTTTGAGGAACTTTGTGTTTTTTGACCATGGGGTGGTCTATTCAACATCTGGTCTGCTGGCACCAGATGGGACCCAGCTATCCCAAAGGGGGAAAAGGATTTCTGTCCGGCAGTTGGCGGGACTAGTGGAGAGGGCTTTAAACTAGATTCGAAGGGGGAAGGAGTTAAAACTAAGTTCATCAGAACTCAGCCTAGGAGGGGTGTGCCAGGGTCTGAGGGGAAACTGACAGCCCAGCTGAAGTGCCTCTATATGAATGCAAGCAGCAAGGGAAATAAGCAGAAGGAGCTGGAAGCTCTGGTGCACTTGGAGAACTACGATCTTGTTGCTCTCACGGAAACGTGGTGGGATGATTCCCATGACTAGAATACCACCATGGAGGGTTATAAGCTTTTTGGAAGGGATAGGCAAGGTAGGAGGGGTGGGGGAGTTGCCCTCTATGTTAAGAAGTGCATAGACTGTGAGGAGCTGCCCCTGAGTGACAGTCAGGAACTGGTTGAGAGCCTGTGGATGAAAAATTAAGGGTGGGACCAATAAAAGGCAGCTGGTGGTCAGGGTCTACTTCAAGGGGAGCCTGTTGATGAGGCCTTCTTGCTTCAGCTGAAGGAGGCATTGCAGGCATGGGCTCTCCTCCTCATGGGGGATTTCAGCCACCCAGATATCTGCTGGGACAACAACAC
>VXAV01003358.1:0-20679 GCA_013399715.1 Alectura lathami
TTTTTTTTTTTTTTTTTTTTTTCCCTTTTTTTTTTTTTTTCCTGCTTTCTTTTTAAAATGGAAAACTAAATTGTTTGCTCTGTGCAGTCAAACATCTCCCCTTTTATTGTCTGCCCTTTTACATCCATAAAATGGGAATAAACTTTAATCCAAGCCATGGGACATAAATTTGATTTTGGTAACGGCCTTTTCAGATTAAAAATGTTATTTGCATTCATACTCTCATGCTGTACAACTTTTAGGGAGCAAGGATTTGCTGTTCTGGGGGAAAGATGAATGTCTTGCATGCGTGGATAAATCACGCATATGTTGTCAGAACAAGGGAGCAAATATTTTCAAGATTTTAGTTTCCAAAGAATTAAAGAGGAGGAGTGTTTGCAATGCTGAGTACAAGGGTTTTCAGTGTTATAATCTTGGAGGCAATTTAAGAGCAGCTTGTAAGTACTAAGAAGAACATTAACTGAAATTTTTATAGTGTATGATGAGCTATATAAATCAGTCCAAGTCCCCTTTAGCACCATCACCTTTCTTTGACGGAAATGACACCGAACTGAAAACACTTTATTTTAAGGAACCTTTGAGAAATAGTATTTTAGAATATATTTTTCTTTCAAGTGCATATTTTTACTGCTCTCAAAAGTACAACTTAATCATCAAGCATCAATTTATTTTTAAAACGCAACTTACCACTTTTAGTGCACTTCTGTGCATCATTTACTAAATATTTTAAAAAGAAACCTCAATGTATACGATTTAAATCAACTCCCACTTCATCCTTCACTTTCACAGTGTCAGTATTTAGCAATTTCTCCAAACCTGTGTGTTCGAGATAGGAGAGGATGACAGCTGGATTTGGGCCGTTCCTTCCAAGGAGATTCCTGAGGCCTCCTTGCTGCATTTCTGAATTTCCCAGTACACAGGCACACATTTCTGTATACACGTATATGCGCACACACACACACACGTAGATCGCCTCTTTTTGAAGGCTTCTCTCAGATGTTCAGTAGCAATTTGAAATGTTTTTGCAACTTTATATGGAGAAAAAGTGGCTGAAGTAGGTTGCAGCAAGATTGTTGAAATCAAAGTATAAAAACAAGTAGATGAGAGAGAAGATGTGTACCGCTGAGTGAAGCACCTGTCGATGTTTCTGCTTTGCTGAGACTTGTTGTTAGGCAGGAATTGCATTTAGGATCAGAGAGCTTGTCAGTGTGTCCTTGTTACATTGCCAATGGCATGAACTTCATCACTGTAGACAGAGTTGTTCTAATTTTAGGACCAGGCTGTGAAAAAAAAAAAAAAAAAAAAAAAAAAAAAAAAATTAGCATGCTGTGAAAGAAATAGCAGCATTCAGTCATTGAAGGTGTCACCAGTACCTGTAACTTAGAGGAAGAGTCCAGTCTGCTTGAAGCCTTTAACAGCGATGTTGGGGCGGGGTTGTTTTTATTTAGTTTTGTATTGTTTTGCTTTCCAGCAACAATCTTTCCTTTTGGTGAAGAAAGGAGAATCAATGTATCACTGGTAAAACAGGAGGCTGTGTCTCACCAAGATACATTACTTAAACGGAGTGTGAACTCCTGAATTAGCAATCACAGTCAAGCCAAATGATTTGGAAACACTGAGGTATATTTTTATCGCTTCTTCAGCAGCCACCTTGTTGTTTAATATTTATACATTCCATATTTTTGTATATTATATGTGTGTTTTCCTGTCATAGCACTGAGAGCTTCAGAATTTCCTCAAGAGCAGTAGCGAAATTGCTTTCATGATCTGTTCCTTCGGTGCGCTGTCTGGCACCTGACAGTCCACCGTGAGCAGGTGAGACATTTATTCAGCGCAGAATCAAGTCATATGGCAATTCCTTGCTGTCCTCACCTATCTCACAGTCATTTCTCTGCATCCCTTGGAATGTGCAAATTTGATTCATCAGTTTTTGGGAGCCTTATCTTGTCTGTTGATGCAATGTCACCGTCACAGTCTTTATGTGGGGAAAGGAAATAACTTGTCCCACGTATTTAGCCTAAGGTAATATTTGTATGTACAAGGCATTCTTATAAGTGAATTTTGATTGGCAAATCAAAATTTCTTTGAGTTGTTTTTGGTGGCAGCAGTGAAAATTTTGGCTTCTCTAACACCAGAGTTTCTATGTAAAAGCAAATAACTGCTGTGTGGGGAATCAGTGCAGTATCCCTCAGCTGGAGCAGTTCAGACTTGGTGCCCAGGACTCAGGAGGCCCTTCCAGGTGAGAACGTCTCAATGGGTCCATCTGAGCTCCTCTCTGAGACTCGTCACTCTGCTGGCAAGTAAATCTCCTCATTTAAACTCCATGATATGGCCCTGAAACCCTCTTTCCCTGATAATCTCAGGAAATCAGCACAGTCGGAAAAACTCTAGAGCCCTTCTCTACTTATATGTCGCTGAGTCTGGATGAGATTTTCCATAAAGTTGCTATATTTAAACTTACCAGAAGACTCTGTCTTGCTCCTGTGCTTCAAAGTCCCACTCTAACCGCACTGTGTTTGCTGACACTTTGCGATAAAGTGCAGTAGCGCTGGCAAACACTTGCTATTTATACAGACACTAATGAACCCTTTCAGAAGCTGTCCTCTTTGCATTCTGCATACTTGTATGAGTTAGGAGTACAAAAAACAGATCTGATGCAATATATTATGTTTTAACAGGCAATGTTGCATACACTGATATTACTGAATTTATTTATTTTAAATGTGCAACTCAGTGTACTTATAAATTATTATTATTTTTTTTTTAATGGAATGTAAAAGAGTGGTAATTCACTAATTTAGGTACACACTTCAGTGAAAGTTTGGACTTCTTGCTTTCTGGAAGAAAAATAAAAATGTTGAGTGGTTCACGAGGAACTTGTGGGGTGCACTATCCATCAATGATCCAGAGGCTGGAGTACTCATGAGTGTCGTTGGGAGGCTCTGGATGCAAGCGTCTCATAGGCCTTCGAGGCGTTGAATCCATTCAATCTCAAAGGAGACTGCAGCCCTGGAGACTGTACATGTTCCATACCGGATCCTCATTGAAAAGCTACTGGGAAGGAGAACAGTTATTAAAATAAATGACCACAGGGAGCAATAAAGGAGTGAAAGGGAATTGCTTAAATAAAGGGACAAATGTTCTTTAAGTTATCAGTCAGGAAGAGGACATGATCACTTTTTTACACGTTGTGCAATGCAACTGATGAGAGCTTGCTTTTTTTTTTTTTTTTAATAAGAGTTATAAGGAGAATAAGTTAATAATACGTTTGAGAGTCTGATGGAGTGCAAGGCTGCCACTAGCCCTCCCAGGCCTCCCCTTCCCCTGGAGGGACCAACGTGATCCGTCAGCCCTGGGCCATCTTGGGAGCATGTGCTGAGCTCCCTGTGCTTTGTCGCGTCGTTCCTGCATGAATTAGAGTACAGGCTACTGGAGATACGAATTAATCTTCCCTACATTAGTATTACTGGGGCTCTGCTGCTGCGTTACATGCAATTTGGGGCAACTCCCTTCACAAATGGGGTAGGTCACCTGGGGGACTGCGGGATGGAGTGCAGAGAACAGCTGGAAAGCATGGCCTGTGGAGAGGAGCAGAGAGCTGAGATGTCAGTCTAGAGAGGAAGAAGATGGATAGAGACATGATGAATCTTCAAGCATGTAAAAGGCTGCAGAAAGGTCGGAGGCAGTAATTAGTTTGTGTGTCACTGTTAGATATGCTCCCTGTCTAGCAGCGGCAGGAAGAATGGCCTTACAAGGCAGCAAGTAGGATCCCAGTAATGAAGATAATGAGAAAATGATGTATTTGCAAGCATACAGTGAGGAAGGGAAGCCTTGAAGTCTCTCAGTGCGCTTGGTTTTCAGAAACACCAGAGAAACAGCTGCTAATGAGAGGGGTGTAGCTGATCCTGACACAGGGCAGGGAACTCTGAGGTCCCTGAAGCCACATTTTCTGTGATGTGAAGCGAAGACCATTCCATCTCCTTCATGAAATCCTGCTTTGTATGTTTTTACCATCTCTAGATTTCAATAAGATTTGGATCTTTGGAGTTTTTAGATGCCTAAAACGTCATAGGGAGCACTTCAATTTCTTGCCTAAGATGAAGACTTTGTTAACCTTTGGCTTTTCTTTCTCTTCCAATTATTAGCTTGGCACAGCTTAGAAGCAGATGCTAGATAATACATAGACAACTAAAACATTGACTACAACGCTGCCTGAACTGGGTGAAGAGAAAATGTTCCAGTAGAAGTTGAGCCTTTTGTTTGCTCTTTTAAATTTTATCATTAAATCAAGGATGCATGTTCAAATCGCGGAAGCAGATCCGGATGCCAGCAAGGCTGGGATGTTTATAACCCAAGGAGGTTTGGTTTAGGGAGCAATTAGTTAGGGCTCCGGAAGGACTCATTAAATTTTGTCTTGTGCTGTAGAGTTCCCATGTAATCATGGACAAGTCAGCTAGCCTCCCCATGCTGCAGTTGCTCATCTGTAAAACGGAGGTGGTGTTACATCCCTGTCTTGCAAATCGGTGCCATCTTACACATGGCGAGGTGCCCACTTGCAGCAGTGATTGAAGCTGGCCTACACAAGCATGACACTTAAAAGATAAGTTGTAGACAGCCCAAGGAAATCCTTTCTGTGAGGAGTTTTGGAGTCTGCAGACAGAGATGTATGAGCCATTCTGTCAAGACACGTTGCAAAAGAGTGCAGCGTCCATGTGAACTGTGGGCTGTGTCTTGTAGCAGCACTTCCCTTATTGCCGCTTCCCAAAGTATATGGTAGAAAATAATGTAAATGAAACTTGCAGGGGAAGATTAGTCTTTTGAAAGCTGGGTGAAGTCACTTGTGTATGCCTTTCTGGATTCTGCAGAGAACTCGTTGCGCAGAGATATCCAGGCTTCACCAGAGGCCCGTCGGTGGCTTTCTGGGAGTACAACGCCGCAAACAGTGCCGGGTGGCAGCAGCAGGCTCCTATCTGTGTCATCTGTTGCTCTAAGAAGCATCAAAACTTCAAAAGCTTTCCAGGAAGGGGGAAGGGAGGAGAGGGTTTAACTGCAGTGCCCCATAAATAGACCAAATCCTGAGATGACAATTTCAACTGTTTACAATAAGCATGCAGTAATCCAAAACACGTGCAAGTCCTTCTGGTGGATCACATGGCTGTGTTGCAGAGCTGTTTTATTTTTAATTACCAGTGAACAGAGACATGGTGTTGGGTTTTTGTTTGTTTGTTTGTTTGTTTGTTTTTTGAAGGATTTGAAGGGAAGCATGTTCCGTCCAGAGCTGGTGGTTAGCCTTTTTTGTTTGTTTGTTTCTTTGTTTGTTTGTTTTTAATTTCTACCTCTCAGTATCTTTTCTGCAGCTTTGTGGCAGTAGCTGTGAAGCAAGTAGGCTGGATGCAGGTAGGGCTGTGGCTGGCCTGTTGGAAATTTTCAGATTTTCAGCAAATTGTTTGTCTCGGTGCTCCTCAATGATGTCTCTCTGTTGTGGTACCGATTCTTCCCAATGCTAAGCTGAAAATACGATTTCTCTGCTTTCATCTAATCTTTCCTTTTTTTTTTTTTTTTTTTTTTTTTTCCTTTTTTTTTTTTTCTCTACAAAAGATTATTTGGTTGTTGTTCCAGGTCTGATAGGAAGGCTCCTTTGTGTCTAAAACCAACAATTTTCCCTCAGAAGACAATAAATCTACAAAGCTGATGAGAATTCAGTAGCATATGGCAGGCTAGATCCATCTAGAGCAAAACCCTAAATACATGGTGTTATAGTCCAGCCCTGGGGACACTGGTGTATTCAAATTTCCATTAGAGTTTAATATGGAAAAAAAAAATAAATATCTGAAACTGAAGGAAGAAGCAGAGAATTTGAGACTATCACCAAGGTTTAAATCAGCATGTTGTCAGATTTTTACTGTGTTTGCTCAGGCAAAACTGCATAAAATAGACACTGTCAGATAACCTTTATGATTCCCTCTTACCTGCGTTAATGCACTGGCTCTTGGGGCAGGCAAATGCAAAGCAGAACTGGTGCAAGAAATGGAGTGACACGAAGAGGGGAGATGCTGTAAAACCATACTTGAATGACACGTTAACACCGACAGCTGCCCAGGAAGGAAACAGAAACCCCTCTGCCATGATGGGGTCGGTTCGTGAGGCTGAGGTGGTGTGACTGAAACGTTTGAGGGGCCTTCTGCAGAGATTGTTTTGTTCCGTTTTGTTTTCTCACCCTGTGCAGCCAGTTCAGCAAGCACGCAGGAGCATTTTTGTTCACAGTAGAGCAGCTGAAGGTGACAGCGAGCTTCTCTGTGTGCTTTTATCACGTGTTGCAAATGCCTTTGAGATGTTTCTTTCTTTGTTATCTTAAAGCGCTGTGCTATATCGATTTTTGCTTTTTCTCTAAGGGGCTGAAAATTTCAGCAGTAACCCTGAAGCTAACTGAAATAATTGATTATCTGTTTTTACCTCCTCTTCGGTTATTTACCTTATGCCCTTCAATGGAGAAAGGGTGTGCTATTTCTAGATGATTTAGTGTAAAGGAGATCTTTGCTGAGCTTTAATGTCAATGTATATAACCTTGATGCAGGGGTTATTTTTTAGACTCACAGGAATATCTAATATGTCAGAAGACAGCTTGTTCTAGAAATATCATTTTATAGCTTTTTTTATTCAACCTATGAGTAGTACTAAATGAAATAGGTTTTCTATAAGCTCATTTAGTAATTGAAAATACTTGAGGATATTATCTACAGGAGGAGTTAACTGCCCACTCTGCATACTGGCCTTCTAAACTCTCCTAGTTAGAAACCTTTCAAAGTGTATTTTATAATTAATAGAAACACTTTGTTTGCAGGGGTTTTTTTAATGTGTATATTAATGGTAATGGCACTTTCATCTGTGTTTTGTCTTTCCCTTTGTGACAAGAAATATACTGGTCGTTAATACTTTAAATCTCTGGGTTATCATTCAGAATAAAAAATATGCTTTTGTTCTTTTTTCTTAGATACGCTTTCTGAGCTTTCCATGCTACTTTGTGTCATTAATTTTCTACAAGAATGTAGATGTGTGGATGTGGTATCTGTAAGTTAAGTCTCTTTCTAACTAAGTAGAAAAATGTGAGATGCTGCACACAGGTTGACAATATCATTTGCTTTACTGGGAAATCTTCAGATCCTTCTTTCTCTTAGGGCACATTCCAGGATATAAAAATGATTAATGTGTCTTGGAAGTACAGCTTCGGAAAGTTTGTCAAGTTATCCTGAGCAGCCTAAGATTGGGGTGAAATCTCCCCGTCCATTAGTTTAAAAATTATTAATATTTGATCTGTTCTCATACAACTCATTCATCATCTTCAAAAGATCATCAGAGACAAATTACAGTTTGAAAGAGTGGAAATTAGACATCAGCTTCTCACTTCTGGTTCACATTCTAACATTTGTGATGCAAAAGGGAACTTGAATCCAGAAGCACATCTGTGATTGCAATAACAAATTAGCGAAGAAGATTTAATCTGAGCCACATAATATGAAGAGATGTTTAGAGAGAACGAAGCCTGAGCTCAGAGATCTTGGCACGGGCCTGGTGCAGTGGAGCAGCCTGATTGGAGGGGAGTGGGAGCGATCCGAAAGTGAGGAACAGCATGTGGATTAAGCCAAATAATTAAGTGATTTAAGCATTAATCTGGCCAGCCCTCCGGGTTCATTCAGAGAAGCAAAATACATATCATTGCTTCTCTGGAGATTGCTGCATTGTCAAGAATTCAGTTTAGCCAGGATATTTAGACCGACCATTTACTTGCATTAAAAATATGTATTAAATTTCTCATTGTCTGAAACTGATTGTATCTTTTTGCCTTTCAGTAAGTTTCATTTAGTTGCAATTACTCTGGCTTCAAAATCTAGAAATCAAATGAATTAATGCAAATGGAAAATCAGAAGTCTTTCCTAATTAAGAACTGAGCTTTTCAAGGGATATGAAAGGATCTAATTTAGAAGAAGATGTTTGCAGAGCATGAAATGTGGCTTGAAGGAGATACATGTGCATTTAATATAACTTTCTGAGCACAGCCAGATTTGTATTGATGGGAGACAAAAAGCATCTGAAACCCTCTTTCAGTGATAGAATAATTTATGGGCTTCCTCAATGCGCTCGGAGTTGACTTTCAGTTCAGTGAACTGGGTGGCCATTTCAGTTTGGTTTTTGCTGGACACAGTAACTACTGTATTTTGTGTTGTTTCTTTCCATGTTAGTTAGCTGAACCATGGAAATACCGGGAGGTGTCTGACTGTGCTTTTTGTTTCTGCTCCTCAATGCCTTTGTATCCCTCCCACATGGAAACAGAGAAAACTCCGTCCTGAGACCGTCACAGCCACAGGAGGCTGTGACGGTGCTGGCGACACTGAAAGGACTCACAGTGTGGTCAGGGAGCTCTGATAATGCCCACAGTGGGCACAGTTCAGAGTGGACTGAATTCTCTATTGACCCTGCGATACCGTTCTCTTAACTTGCTGTTTGCCCAGCACACACAAATGCATTGCACCTGCAGCACCCGCGTGCAATGCATGCAGCACACCCACCCATGCCCTCCCCAGAGTGCCAGGCATCTCCCGCTGTGGAGAACATATTCAGAAATTATCAGTTCTTATCATCGCAAAAGGCAAATATTGTGATAATTCTTCTCCCCACAGTGCCCAGATGTTAAAGCAGGCTGTGGGCTCCCCAGAAGTGTGTGCTGCAATAATTACGTGCACAGAAGGAGAGAGATGCTTCTAAGAGGCTCAGGTTTGCTGTTCAGCTCCAGCGCTCTTTGGGCACAGTGGGCGTGTGGGTGGTAAATGGGGAGCTCTCAGGTGGGAATACTGATAGAGTATGGCAAGGCTGAGGGAACAAGGAGCATAAAACAGAATTAAAATGGGTAACTAGCTGACATGTAGTGTTTGACAGAGTCCATGCTTGACCTCGATTTTTGAGAAAGTTGTAAGACCTTGATGTTGTAATAAGGTTTCTAGTAAATGGAGGTCACAGTCCCTGTTGTCCTTATAGAGAGGAGGAATTTTACTTTTAAAACTATGCACAGTGGAACAACCTACTAACCCCAAATGGGACCTACTAAAGGCACATGGCACAGTCCACAGAGAAGGTCACATACATTTAGAATTGGCAAATATCAGCAGCTGTTCATTCACATTATAATTACCCAAACTGCAAAAGTCTGTCTGCAAAACATTCTGTTTAGTAACTCAGACTACCCAGGCCCACTGCAATTGCTTCCTGGCTGCCAGCTCTATTAAGTTTTGTTTTGTAACTGTTTACTACAGAACAGACATGTTTGTTTTCTCTGCACAGCCTTCCACAAAGCATTGTTTAAGCAGCACATAATGTATTCCAAAAATGAGGTACTTTTTGCTCCCATCTGCTTGATAGCAGAATGAACAGTTGTGATTCCTGCGTACAGTGTAAATATTGTATAATGACTATGGGTTTGCTTTGAGCAAAGTCCAGGCTATTTCATTCCTCTGCCAGGTTTTAGTCTCTTTTTGAGCTAGAGATAAGCTTCTGATCTTTTCAGGTGCTAAGCCTACCTCTAACAGAGCAACCCATCACCAGCAAGGGGTGACGGTATTGCGAGTAGCCCTGACAGCACAGTGGGTACCAGGAGGATGAGGTGCCATGCTCTGCTCGTCCCTCTGAGGCTATGGGGCATCCCATTCCCTTTTCCAAATCAAAAAAAAACAGAGATACTGCCCCAGCGGTTTACAGGGCTGTGGGTATTTCCATTTTAGTCTTCTGGGACAACAGAGTAAGGAGAAAGGAAAGGATTTATTTTTAATCAGCGTTTTAACCATCCTCTTTAACCCACCTCCTTTCTTACTGTTGAAGAGGCTTTTGTACTTGCAGGAGTTTCAGGAAGCTAAGACCTGCACAGCTGCAATCAGCCTCCTGCCGGCAGGGCAGGGGCTCTCCAGCCAGCTCTCCATCCCACACCACGCCCTCCACCAGGTTCGCATCAAATCACTTCTCCTTGTGACCAGTTTCCAAAGTGGGGGTCTGCCTGCCAAACCGATGCTCTGGGTAGAAAGTCCTTCGCTCCACGAAGCCTGGATGACAACATTTGGTGGCCTCAGATAGCTTTATGGAGATTGACCGGCAGAGAGCTGGCATGCAGCACTCCAGGCAGGGGTCTGTTTGGGATGCATCGCAATAAATGAGGGCTGGCTAAAAGCAGATGTGTTTTTTATTTTTGTTTTTATTAGTTGTTCTTCGTACAAAATTGAGTTCACAGTTTGGTGCAGTCATCTCCATTCAGTCAAAAACATATGTTGTTTCCTTTTCCTTTCTTCCTTCCTTTGTGGATCATGGATCCAAAGCATCGCCCGCTCCCAGATGCCGAGCAGACTCCTTGCAGGTCGTCAGGCACGCAGTGGAGTGCAATAAATCCACGCTGCATGTTGGCTCCAGTGGGTTTGCCTCCATCCTGCTGCAAAGATACAGGAAGGGCTTCAATACCTCGCCTTGGCTGCTTAGCCCTACAGCACGCGTCCTCCTCCCAGACCACATCCTGGAGCAGAGGACGGTGCAGCTTGCTCCCAGTCGGCTCTTTCAAAGTATTGGCAACACCAGCCCCATTTTCATAATTCACCAATGTTTGTTCTCTGTATTTATTTTTTAGGAATCTTAGATTTATCTTTTTTTTTTTATAGTTTGCCCTGAAAAGAAAGCATTGATTTTTGACCTGTTTTTAACCAAAGTAGCTCAGAAGATAATTGAATAACTGCTTTAAAAGCCAGGACTGGCCTATTTGCCCTGTTAAGATGTAATTTAATAGAAAGAAGGAACACATTTAACTTTTCCTTCTTTCTTTTTTTTTTTTCATACATAAAGCTGTGTAGTGTCTGTTAATCCCCGTGTCGCTGGCCATGCGCACCTAAATATGTTTCAGCACAACTTCCATGCTTGATAATGAAAATATGGTGTAAATGTTGGACGAAGCTTTCACGCCTGGCGTTGTGCTGACACCAAGTAAATTCATAGCATAACAAGTCAGCCTCAGAAGATGCAGATTTCTTTAAAACATCAAACTGGTTATTTTGGATTTGCTCCTGGAATGTTTGATTCATAATGTCATGACATTTTGAACGTGTTTTGGTTTGTTTATTCTTTAGTTTAAAAAAAATGTAAATTAGGAATACCTCACAAAAAGAATGTAGCTAACTTGTAAGCTAACTTTTCCCAGGGCAGTAATTAACCCTATATTCCTGCTTGGAAACCAGGAAGCTATGTGCTAGAGCTCTGTAGTTTTATTTTATTGATTTTGGTCTGGCACAATTAAATTCTCAGTTTCCTCTTCCTTGAGTGTGATTTGCTTGAATTTTTAACTCTGCATTGGAATCTTGGGACACCAGCAGTGAGCAGGAATCTGTTAATTTAGAAAGCCCTTTACAGAGGTTTGGAAGAAGTTTACCAAATGTTGCCAAATAACGTGATGGCCAGGGGCTGGGACTGTGAGTTCTATAGAGGCAGTGCATTAAAAAAAAAAAAAATTGAAAATATTTTTGTTTGTGAAGGGAAGCCTGCTGGATTTAGGGCATTCCCCAGGCAGTCCTGCTGCTGCTGTTTTATGCACATCATGTGAGCTCCATGGTGGAGTTCTATATTCCTGTAGGGCAGACTGTAGGAGAAGGGCAGAAAAGCTGCTGCCTTTGCCCTGTCCTTTGGGACCTCACGGCCGATGGCTTTTGTTGTGCCTTGTGGTGGGCAGCTGTGCACATGCAGCTGGCAGGCAGAGCGGGAAACAAGAACAGAAGAGGATGGAAAAGACTGACTACCAGCAGGCAACAAGTTGATCTGCTCTACAAGTAAGAAAAAAAACCTTTAGATTAGAAATTATGCCTTCTAGATAGAAGGATCCTGCATCTATTTGTATTGCCAGCAAGAAAGCAAACAGCATAATCATTCTGTTTTCAAAGAGTCACCATGTTTTAAAGTTGGGAACAAACTTGGAAGTTCTTGGGTTTCGTGGTTTGCTGGGGTGGCTCAGCCAATTTGTTAAGGGGCTGTGATTCTTTGCTACTCCATTAAAAATAATCTGCTGCAAACCCCTCTGCTCTCTGTGCTACTACTCATTATATACAGCCACAGGGATACACGCTTGTCATTTGACAGTAAGGAAAGCGCAGTTGAGTTCGCTGCCCTGAGGAATTTGCAAAACAATACGAATTAAATGTTTATACTTTTTATGTCTGCATGAAATATCACTTGCTTTTAGAGGTGTTTACAAGAAGCATAGCCTCCTGTGTTCACTTCCAAACTAAAGCCAAAAGAAAAGAAAGAAATATTTATTGATTTAAAAATAATGCGTGCGATTTATTGTATTCTTTGCTGGTTGTAATTATCTTAGATGTATATACTTTGTAGACAGCTTGTATTGTAGCTTATTGGTTCGAATTCCAGTTATCATGGTAAGATTCCCCCAGGTGGTTTTATTTCTTATAGATTTCCCAGTTTTCCCTCTTTGTGTATTACAGTTAGTGGAGAAGTAATATCAGCTCAAGGATCTAATAGCTACAAGCATACCTTTTAGCTTGTGGAGGCACAATGCAGAACATCAGTGTGCAACAAATAAGCGACAAAAAGATATTTCCATGTAGATAGCACAAAATGGTATAGAATTTATCCCTACTGGAAATAAGGTACTCTTCTCTCAGTTACGAAATTTCTAATTCCTGATGCTAGCTATTCAGATACAAGAAAAAGCATCTGGATTTGTGCGGAATGTGACCATATGATGCATCCCAAATGTCCACCGTTTCCAGAGCTACGCTGAAGAGATGACACAAACTCATGACCCTCACTTTTTTTCTGTGTGTGTCTGTGCTGGAATTTAACTCTCCAGGAGCACAGAGGATGAAGTGAATATGATTGTATTCTTGATGTAAATCTTGGTGACTTTGCACAGGTTAAGACTCTCTGGAAAACAAAATACCCCCAGATTTTTTCCTGGTGGAAAACCTGGGCTATCACATCACCTGCTCTCATCTCTGTGTCAGTGCTGGGGGAAATCAGGTTACCAGAAATCAAGTTCTGGCTGTCAGTCTTTGGCCAGTGGTGGGTAGGTAATTTCTGCAGGAATGAGCGATGTTGTTAGTTCCATTCTAAACACGTTTTGAAGTCTCAGAAGTGCATTCTGGTTTGTCTGCCCCTTGAATATGTCTCTTGCTATTCATCTAACTGTTTTCATAAACTAACACTGATTCGCCTCTGCATCCAAGTGCCTTGTATAACACTGCGTTAAACTACCACCCATGACCACAGACAGGGCAGAGCCTGGCCGCCTTGGTGGCAGCGGGTCGGAACAAATCTCACTCACCTCTTGCATCTGCGTGTTCTTTGTGCATCCGATGGGAGAAGTGTACTTAGGCTGCTGAGCTCTGGTACAGCAATGCACATCTGACAAGCGCTGTGCAAGGCTGTAGTGGCTTCCAAAATCCTTTCTCCTGTGCTTGTCACTGGCAATGTGATTTCTCGTACTTTGAACTAAAGCCCAGGCAAGTAATTATTAAATGAGATTTTGCTGAGTTTTTATTTTTGGTCCATGCTGAATGCCAGGAGGCTTGTCGCACACAGCCAATTGCAGTCTGTAGTTCACTTTAAAATTAGAAGGCTTTTCCTTGCAAACTTGCCCATTCCAATCCATTTGAGGCTAGGAATGTCCCAGTGAGGAGCTGAGACAGTTCATGCAATCCGTGGCCTGACGTGTGGCAGGCACTTGGGTGCAGGCCAACTTGATGGCACGTGAAGTCAGCCCCGTTGCAAGGTTGGCTTTAGCGAACCTCGTAGCAGCTCTGGAGGGAGTGGAAACCACTTTGTTGGACTAAACAAATCCTCCTGTTTCAGTCTACCTTGTAAGGACATTATTGAAAACTTAATTTGAAACCAGAGAAACAGAATAATCCCTTTTTGTTCTATTTCGTATGCGTATCCCTACTCTCAAATACTGGATTTGGACATCTGAGACAGATGAAAATGCATTTGTCTTTCCAAAAGAATTAACGCTTCTGCTTTGAGTTTGTTTACACACTTTCCCTCATCTTTAGATATTTCATTTCCATTATGTAGTTGCTAGAGTAATTTTTTCTTTCAAGCTGTATGTACTCAACTAATTCATGGACCTTAGTCCAATAAAATCCTTTATAGAGAGGAAGGTGTAAAAACATGTGCACTAGGACCATCCACTTCATCTGTTTTCTCTCTGTGCAGATGTAATGAGAAATGACTCAAAATATTCTGTCCCAATCTCAACAGTCAGTATCAAGGGAAAAGCTCACAGCACTGCAGCGTGATCGCAGCGTGTGCCAAATCCACAGCCCAAAGGAAGAGATGATCCAGCAGTGACTGAGACTTTTTCCTAGATTACTGTGCAGAAAAATATGCTCAGTGACAACTACTTTGAATTGAAATTCCAGAATGGGCATCTCACCAAGGTGAACAAATCTGCTCCAAATGGGTAGCTACTAGTATTTCAGACACAAAAACTGAGTAACTGAGTCTTTTTTTTTTTTTTTTTTTTTTTTTTTTTTTTTTGTGGCTATTGTTTCAATGTTATTAGAAAGTAGTCCATGAAAGCATGAAAGGTTCATGATCTGCTGCTGGAACCTGGCCTGCTATTCATGGTATTTTGATAAAACCTGGGAAACCAAGGACAAAAAAAAAAAAAATTATTGCTATTTTTGAGATACTGTTCTTGCAATGCCTTGATGCCTTCACCAGGAGGATGGTGCCTGTCTGCCCACCAGTGTATTTAGGCAGCACGCCGCTGCAACAGTTTACACGGGAAGCAGGCAAAGACAGGAGGACGAAAACTTGTCCATTTTGCACAGGTGTGTTGGAGAAAAGTGGCAGAAGGGGTAAGTGAAGTGCAGGACAGGCTGGGTGCAGCAGCCTGGCTCAGACAGAGGGTTGGCTGCTCCCCACGGGGGAGTGCAGGTGCCCCAGCCAGGACTGAGTCTGGTAGAGCTGGGCTGGGACACCACCGCCAGGCTCTCAGCCCTCAAGCCATCCCTTCTTTTCTCTTTCTAATTAAAGATCTAGAGATCAATGTGAATTAAAGGGTGTGGGGGGAAGCACTTAAAAGTACTTAAAAGCATGTATTAATTGAACTACCTTTGCTAGTGTGTATCGATTTTAGTTCTGTTGTGAGAAAACAAGCAAACAGCTGTGACTCAGAAACAAGCTACAGTCTCAGCAGGTTCCAGTTGTTCGAGTAAGGCTTTATTCATTTATTATGTGCTTTATCAGGGAGAGTTCTTGCTTGGCTTTAGCTAAAAGTTCATCTTTTACTGCATCACAAATTTATTTCAGGGTATTGTGTAAGTATCACTAACGACAGTTCAAGCCAACATCCCTTAGCAAGTTCATAAGCAAGGAGCAAATTAATGGGGGAAATAACTTTACTTCTCCTCTGATAAACTTTGGTGAGGGTTTTGAAAGGAAATGCTCTAAATAAGAGGGGAGAGTGACCAAGAATACTACTTCAATCATCCTGAACTCTGTTCTGCGTCGTAGGACATCAAGGAACAGTTTGTGGCATTGATGAATTGTGCCACAAAGTCTGTATTGCCAAAAGGAAAGGAGCAAACTGTGGTTAGAGTGGAAAGAACTAGAAAGCACAAATCTGTAGGGGAAAAAAAGGTCAAAATATTTACAATTATTTGTGATGATCAGTAGTTGTGCTGTTTTTTATGGTCCTCAATGTTATGGTGTAAATGGTGTCATAAGGTTCACTTTATTTCATTTTGTTCACATTTGCTAATTTTAAAACAATCATATGTAGGATAAGTTTTGGTATCAACACAGAAATTGTTTTCTGTGATTCTTAAGAAAGATTTATAACCAGTAGTTCTTTGTGAAATGTTCTGAGCAGAAGAGTCTGTGTACTCACAATAAGCTTTTTCTGATTATTCTAAACAGGTAGGTTTAGATTAATAACTGTGCAATATCAGTATTTAGAGTAATTCCCATTTCATCTTGCAACAGAGTTTTGAAAATATTGATTGTAAGGAGAGAAAACTACAGTGCTTCGTGAGACTTGAAATGATCTTCTAAGGCCCTGTAGCAGAGATGTGCGCATAATTTAGGAGCGGACAGTTCACCAGCCGTGGAATAAATAAATAAATAAATAAACGATTTTAACTTGTTTCACAAGTTATACTTTAGCAAGGAAAAAACATCTTTTTTTTTTTTTTTTTTTAGTTTTTCACATTAGAAAAGTATCAAGTGACTGTGTATTTCCAAACACCATACCACCTGAGCAGTCTGCAATTTTTACTGTACTTATGCTTATGACTAGCAGCCAGAATAGGAAAATGCATTGTTTCATCTCTTACCAGATGGCAAAAAAAGAAAATGAGCCACTTGCTTGAAAATTATTTCTATGATAAAGAAGGTATCTGAAACTGGGTCTCATGCAGAGCAGTCCAGCATCCTAACCTGGGACACTGTTGTGCTCCACAAACAGAAGTTTCAGCTGTAGGAATTCTCTGAGCGATAGTTTTTGTCTTGTAACAGTCTGTTTTGTTCTGCAGCTGCTTTTTTAACTTTACAGCTTAGTAATGTCAGTGGGCTGTCAAGTAAGTACCACTGAGAATGCACGAATGAACACGGTTATCATTTACACATTAACAGAGGGCCTTTAGCTGAAAGGAACCCATTTGTGCTCCCGCAACATCTTAATTATTTACACTTTTATATTGTAATTAATGGTATTTTACTCTCTCCAAACTCTGTAGTATGTATATCTTACGAGGTTTGGAACCAATGCACTAATATTCAAGCAGTAATCAACATTGCCTGTAAATATCCATGCCAATAAATGACTCCCATGTGTTTGCTGGATGCCAAGGATAGTCTGAAGTTTTTATTTAGCATTCTAGTGGGATCTAGTATCTGCAAAGTCCGCATAGATGCAGAATTTCAATACTGTTGCTATTTTGCGTGGGGAGAAGGAAACATCTGAATTTGCAACAGCAGTGGGGCAGGACACAGAAGAAAGCAACTGGATCTCAGTCACAGTCTGTGCTTAATAATGCCTGAGGGCACCAGGGAGCTGTCAGCAATTTTTTATTATAACAAAATTAAAATTTTGTTTAGTCTATGGCAGTCTTCCCATAATTTCACTTTTTAATAAACACAATTTTCCAAATCGCTTAAACATCCTGGCCTTTCATGGGCAGGGTGCTCTGACAGTCACGCAGCCAGGGCTCCATCACGGCACCGCTGTAGCAATGGCACATTCCGATGCACCTCTCAATAAATCAATTAAATACAATCCCCCTAAAGATTAGCCAGCTTAGTTCTGCAACTGGCTGGCATAAATCTTCAGAAAAGTGCATTGAGCTTGCAGAGGAACAACTGATTTATTGAGCTACTGTAGAATTTCAAAACAAGGAAATGCTGTCTCGCAATCCAGTAAGTTTGTTTAATGAAATGTAAGTTAAGTGTAAACAGTCTGAAAATATATGGGAGTGCAGACTTTTGGGTTACGAGTAACCAGCATGGTGTAACCTGTTCCTGCTCGTCTGGTGTGCAAGGGGCTTGTCCAGGTGCACAGAGAGATCACCACCGTGCCCCGGACTCCTTTCGCAGCCCCAAAAGAAGTGAATTCACCTTCAGATACTGGAGATGAAAGAGAGCTGTCAGGGGAGATCTGGAGATCGCACGCAGCCGTGGTGGTGCTGAAAACGCAATCCAGATGTCCTGATCCCTGCTCCACGCCGAGCGCAGCCGGGATTTCTGTGCGCTCTGCTGCTGATGTCTTGCTTAGAACATTCTTTTACATACTGTGTGTGTGGAAATACTTTGTCTATTGTTCTCACAGAGATACTTGATAGCACTTTTAGCCATACTTCTAATTGCTCCAACACAAATTCTTTCCTTTTTTTTTTTTTTTTTTTTTTTTTTTTTTAATATTCTGTAACTATTCCTTCTGAAAATTATAAAACACGCATTAAAATACATAGCTGTTTATAGGGAACAAGTTGTTCCGTGTGACTGTGCTTGTTTAGTTTCTATTAGGGTCTCAGATCTGTGTCACATGTGCAGCCCTGCACACATGTGTTTAACGTGCTCAGCCCTAAGGAAAGAAGCGCTAGAGCCACAGCACTGCACGTCTGCTCCAGGGGCAGCTTCCAGCACGGAGATGGGCATGCAAAGCGCTGACCTGATTGCCTCTTCTTTACTTTAAAAATGCTGAGCAATCATGAGAGATTATCTCAGTGTTTAATCTCGTTGCACTATTATATGGGGAGGAAAAAGAGAAAATTCCCAACTGTTTCAGATGCCTTGTGGAAATGAAGGTGGGCTCTGGGTCTGGACTTAGCCAGCTCTGTTTTCCTCTTGCAGAACCACCCGGCCCTGCTGCAGCTGGCGATACAAGCTGAGGGCAAACGCCTGGTCGTCCATCTGGAGAGGAACGAGTGAGTAGCCCCGGTGCACGTTCACTTTGTTCTGGCGTTTCTACAGAGAGGTGGCAGTGTTAAAACTGATGGCCTGAAATTAAGCCAGGGCCAAGTTACAGAAGCTGGTCCCTTACAGAAGCTGCCCCCAGCTGGAGTGTTTTGTTGCAGGACTTCTGCTCATGCCCTGAAGCTGACAGATGTAGATAGCAGGGGATGCTGCAGAGAGGGTCCTGTGGCACAGAGCCACGCAGAAATGAAGCCACTTCTCTTTGGAAGTTCATGAGAAGTGGAGCCCAAATCACAGAGCTCTTAGTTTACCATCGTAAGAGCAGCAGCTGTAAGTGTCAGGAGGAGGGAACATGCTCGTGAAAGCAAATGTCCATGCCCTGCCTTGGGCTGGTGATGGCCAACATCAGCACAAAACGATGGGGCACCTCTTCAGTGCGGTGAAACAACACAAAATGCTTTGTATTTCCAATCACTTGGAGAAACCCTGACATTACCCAGCTGTGACAGAATGCAGTTCACTTTATTATTCGACATTAGGACCAAATCATGGGCTTTCATAACATTATTTTCAATATTCCTTTATTGTTCGTTTCCTTGAAGGGAATGTAGATCCCCAATACACACGTTGCTCTGTTTCAGCAACTAAAAGAGGATTTAATTCATTTAGTAAACAGGGATTTAACTTTATATTCTCTTAATCTTTGTCAAAGGGTGTGCCTTCCTGCAGGAATGTGAAGTATGCAGCGATTGAGGAAACCATTTGCGTTCCATGTCAACGATTAAAAGAACATAAAACTTCTAATATGGGCCCTGGTGAACATACCAAACGCTCTTGTACCTGCAGTAAAGTCAGATTCAGAAAATTGTAACAGGCAATCTGCATCTCTTTTAAAAGTAGATGACAGGACTGTAGTTCGCCTTGCCCGTGTTTGGGGTTCCTAGCAAGGCATCTCACAGATCCCAAACCACAGAAGAAGTCGATTGTGGTTTTCAAAATCCTTTTTCCTTCTTCCTAGTTCACATTACCAACCTTTATTTTCAAGACAAATAACCAGCCAAGCATTGCAAGTCAGCGCAGGAGCTGGTGTGTTCCAGCGTGCTCCATCCTCCCAACAGCGGCACGAGCCGTGCAGCCCAAATACTTTGAAAGCCTTGATGCAGAGCTTTGGAGGAGCCATTGAGCTAGCGTGCTTTAAGTAGATGTAGTGTGCTAAACACAAACACATTTTCCTGAGTAGTCAGTAACAACTGATACGAAGCTCTGATATGTGTGCTGTTATTTTACTGTAGTTTCAAGTAAAGCATATTACTCCCAGGAGGGTGGTAGGGGTGGAGGTGGATGGGACCCCTAAATTACATTATTTCTGCATTTGGTCATGCAAAAAAACACTGGATGTGATTTTCCATACTTAGTAGAAACAGCTGCATTGAGTAGCCTTGACATTAAAATCCATTTATTGAAAACCTTAGAGATTTTCCAAACCTTCAGTTAAATTTCAAAATATGATTCAGATGTATTAGGCAACCCCAAGTGGAGACTGATGTGTCAAACCATCTGTTATCTATGGAAATATTTAATGTCAGTTTGGTGTTTTTCTGATTTTTAGACTCAGCAAGATGTGTTCGTATTTACAGGACAACATGTTATCATTAGTTCTGGGAGGGTTACTGGTACCTTACTTCACAGCTTAAGGTTTGAAATGTTCTCAGTGGTTTGCAGCTGTTAAATTTACTTCTGTATTTATTCATTAAATAATTCAGTTATTAATGTTCAGGCATTGCACATTTGTAACTGCAAAAACAAAATTACTTGCCTTGAATTTAGCTTGTCAATCATAGTAACCGACTAGCAAGTTATGTTGCATGCACATTTTTTACTATGATTTATTTGCAAAATATGATTGCACTCTTGAGAACCTTGAGCTCTGTAGTACCTTAAACATTTTAGAAGCACTTGTCATATGGAGAGATTTCCAGAATGAGCAAATCATCTATCAGCTGCAAAGTAAACCACCCTTAGCAGCAGCTGGCTTACTGGCGTGCATCACATCAGTAACACTGCTGCACTTCTGTGGTGCAAGGCACGGTAGTGTATGCATACAGAAAGTCCTGTAAGGTTGATTGCAGCGTATGGATCTTAGAAGTTGTCTTAATATGGTGTAAGTGAAACAAAACCCCCATAAGATTAAATCTGAGTTGGAGAGAACAGTATGTGACTACTGGCTGTTCT
>VXAV01003359.1:0-12832 GCA_013399715.1 Alectura lathami
GGCTGTTCACAGGCTGTCGATGTCTGATGGGAAGAGGTTTTTTAGATCTGAAAGGATGAGCCAAAAAGAACCAGAAAACAATGAGCACGGGAAAACAGACACGTACAGCATAACGTCATCTGGGTGAATTTGGGCTCCAGCAGTGTCATAGTGGTACGTTTTTTATATGGACTGGTTTGTATGGAGAGAAAAGTCCAGAAAACAGTGATGATCTGGAGAGGAGTGTTGGTTCTGTGTGTGTTAGAAGATGAGGAAAAGGAAAGACGGTGAAATCAATATTAAGCACCTTCTTACACGGCAGGTAATAAGATTACAAAACTCACTGCTACAGGAAATTATTGAGGCTGAGAGCTTAGTCATGTTAAGAAGGGGGATTATAGGGGAATTATGCACTGATTTGGCTAACAAGAACGACCTGTGTCAGGTGGTTCTTGCTGACACAAACGTTGCTGAGATGCTGAATGCACAGCGCGGTGTCTCACAGCGTGTACCAGGCACTGCCTCGTGAGTGTCTGATCCCTGCACATCTCCCTGCTGCCACGTCTCCCTGTTGCCGCCTAGAGCAGACCATGAGTGGAAGGGAAGTAACGGGCAAGGATATTGTAACACCTGTGATCTGATCCTGCCTGGCATCTTCTTCCTTGCCTCTTTAGAAAGGAGGAAGGTTTAGCTGTGCAGCTGGCAAAGCTGATACCAGTGTTCTGGGGGGTACGACCCTTGCCTTCAGCAGCCTGTACTTGTCAAGCACCATTACTTCTTGATAGCCTGCCCTAAAGCAGAAGTAGCAGGGAAACTGGAGCAAAGGGGTTGGTTGCTGGAGCAGAGGAACAGGCAATGGAGGGTTGGGGAAGGGAGCAGACTTCCCTTTTTTTCTTGTTTTTTTGTTTATTTTTTTCTCCTACAGCTTAGGTTGTATTGGTGCAGGAGTAAATTTTACTGTAGTTTTATGTTTTTAATGCATAACCTGCAGATGGCATACCTGAAAAATACGGTCACTTTGCCAGCCTAAGGAACGCTCACCCGCAATACGGTGACCCAGAGCCTAGCCCCAAGTCCTTTTGTACTCTTCATGGTATACGCTTGGTCTGAGTTTAACAACTTCTTAAAATTGTGTTAAATCAGGACTGCAGAGAAGTATGTCCTCTTTACCTCTGGTCATGGCAGGGCACAAGTGGGATCTGTTTCAGTAGATCTTGAAGTACAGTTGTAATTTCTTGAAGAGGAGAGCTTGCTGTTGGAGCTCTGGATTGAAGCAGAAGCTGATTTATAAATCTACCATCTGCAGTCGCTGCTGAATTTAACGTTGCTTCTTCTCCGGATGTCTGATGAGGTTATTCCTAGGTTAATTTTTCTCCTGATGCGGTTTTAATTAAAACGTAATGAAAACAGCAGAAGATGCAAAAATAAAATAGCTGGAGAAAATCCATTTCATGCTGCACCAGTGCTTTGTGGTAGGATGTTTGTTATTGCTGCTAATTATTAGTTTGTATGAGGCACTTGTCTGATAGCATGTGTGAGTGTGTGAATCATCCGCAGAGCCTGTGGCAGCATTCCAGAAGCCAAGTGAGCTCCAGCGGCTGAGTCACTGAGTTTGCGCCGCTGGGTTTCATTCTGGGGTTAGGCTCAGTGTGAGGAAATATCAGTGTTCTTCAGCCCAGCAATCTTGAAACATAAAGGGACGTATTTTTGCACTTCAGTTTAAGAAATCCTGTATTGCTGTTAGCCCTCAGCAGTCTACTGTAGCTCTGAATTCTTTTTCTTTTAAAAGGGAAAAAAAAAAAAAAAAAAGGAATAATTCTTTTGCANATCATTCTTTTGCAGAGGATGAAAGCAAAGATGGGATTGAAAGGTGGATCTTTATATTCAGAATGTGATCACCGTGCTTATAACTGACAACTGTGAGGTGCGACCCCCAGGGATGAGTTAAGCCGTGTGAGGAAGGAGGGCCAACATGCGTCGTTGGCAGATGTGATTCTCCACACAGAAAACAAGATGCTGATTTTGTCCACACTCTTCCCACACACGTGCACAAAATATTCGGTCACCGAACCCCTGATGGCTTCTCTTGCATACCTGGCAGTGAGACATTTCTAGATGAGCCTTCCTCTTTGATCATGGATTTGTCAGCTGCTGCCTCTCTCTCTGCACCATGCTAGGAGTTGGTCGTAGAATGAGGTGGTAGAAAGCCTTGTGGTACCTTTCAGGCAATAAATCAGCTTTAAAAAAATGCAGGTGGCTGGTTTTAGTGCTTTGAACTTGTAGCCTGCTTTGTTACATCCTTAGTCTGCCAACTTAAAGGTGGAGAGTTTGGATGTGGATCTGAATAACCCTGTGTATTGGCTCCAAAGCTGTTTCCACCTGTGACGGAGAGAAGGGAGCAAGCAATGAGGCAGAGCCCACCATCATCAGCACTTGAGCTCTCGGTGAGTGCTGCAGGCACCCTGCCACTCTGCTTGGGCAGCTTGCCACGCGTACAGTGTCTGCACCCTTCTTGCCCTCACAGGGAGGAGTAACACTGACAGTAAATGTTGTAGGGATTATAAGGTGCATGTGATGGGGACTGTGAATGTGTCACCTCCGTACTCCTGATGCTCACCTGCCTAGAACACTTCGCTTGGAGTCTGGTTAACCTGGAGTGATGCCCCTGGAGGGCATATTGCCTTTACCTGCGGCAGGTCTCAGCGGGTCTTTGCTTTGGCAGAAAGGCTGTGAGAGGAACCAGGATGGGGAGGGAGGGGGTGTTCCAAGTGGCACCTTCTGGTCTGTGCTCCCTTTTCTGAGGGCTAGAGTATGACTGTGGGTCAGGGTGCTGCTCTGTCTCACCAGATGTGCTGTTACCATTATTGTGTGTTATTGCAGCACAGAACTTATGAGACGAGCTAAGCTGTTTATGGAACCTAAACGGTATCTAGAGTTAGGGCTGGTTGGTGGTGACTCACTGCAACTTGAACAGAGTTGTCCCTGCCTCCTCTTGCAGGTGTTAATAACCTGGGGAAGAGGTTAATGTCCTCAATTCTGCATCTGTTAGAGCATCATCTGTATGACTGTGCTGATTTAGCTCTTGCTTTGTCCTTTTTTGTAATACTTTGCACAAAATTATCTTTGTCCTCTGGGAGTGTTTGTGGGAACATCCCTGGTTTCGTCAACGTTCACACCAGTTATTCCCTGAAGCTCAGTGTGGTCTTTGCAAAATATTGCTGTCCCAAATGTGCACTAGCTCGTGTTAAATCCTGCTTAAAGGCAAAAACAAACAAAAAACACCAACCCAAAACCTAAGACAAAGGAGGTGCCATAAACCATCTGTTGTATGTTAGCTCTACCTTGGTGCAAGATGACGTGTCGCTTGCAACACCCTGCAGAGCATGTGCACCCATGGGGGAGCGTGGAAGCAAGCCCTGGTCACTGCATTTTGAACAGTGTCTTCGTCTCTGGATGCCTCCCAACATCACCCTTCTCAGTGCATGTTAGAGAAGACCTGATATGAGTGGTGCAATCATCGAGAGCACGCTGAGAGCTGGGTGCGGGTGCTGCAGTCCACAGCATTGCAAAAGTTGCTGTTAAGATGTTGGCATCTCTTGCTAAACACTGTTTCAGGGCTGTGGATTTACAGCGTAACAGTTTTGCTGCCTGGGTGCCCTGCTCTTTGGGTGACACTGCAGAATGAAACAGCACATTACCTGTAAGAGAGTATTTTATTGAAATACGTCTTAGCTTGTTTCCAGTAAAAAAAAAAAAAAAATTAAAAAATATTCTTTCATATTTGCTAAGTAATCTGTTCATCTGTTCTTTCATCTTTTTAATATTTTTTTTAAACTGGAGTCTGTTTTTTTTTTTTTTTAAAGGAAATTGTTTTCAGCTAGGGAGCTTTCATTCAGCTTAATCTGTAGCCTGCCTCTCTAGCATCAGAAGATCCTGATACTGGGCTGTAATTGAGTTTTGCATTCTGTCTGAGCAGAGTTCATCTCAAAACCTGAAATTGAGGCGAAAAAATAATTTGTGCAGATGGTCTTCATAAAACAAAGGCAGATTAAATCTGGAGCTGTCACAGAACTGCTCTTACAGATGCATCTTCTGCAAAATAATTACCTCTCTTGAGCCTAGTAAGTTGATCAGAGTCTCGTGTTTGTGTCTGCAGTGAAAACAATTAAAAGCTCAGCTCCTATTTTTTAGGTAAACTTACAGGTTCTCTGATTTTTTTTTTTTAAGGGTAATTAAATTTATTTTGATGGGTATCACAGTCCACAGTGTTCCTGTTGGACAGCTAGCTGTCGGTAATGTAATTTACCTGTAGCCAGGACATGATTTCTTTTCAATGACCTGTTTTTGCCTTGGGCTGTTTTTTGCTGAAGAATACAAAATCCTTTTGTTTCCTTTTGTGTAAATTACATTTAAAAAGCTTAGGGCTTCCTGTACAAACATGAGAACTTCTGGTATTTTGCATTTGTTTGAAATTTTCTATAAATTCATGTTTCGCAACAGGAGGGAAAATTCTGTAATGAGAAAACAAACACTTTATTGGTTGTCTCAGTAAACCTGTGCTGGGAGTTTCACCTCTCAGTCCCAGGCAGGCATGAGTGGACTCATGGGTGAGCTGGAGCAGCTGGTGTCCTGCAGCCTCAGGCTGTGCTGGTGATCAGTTGGTCAGCAGTGCGAGCGCTGCCACAGGGAGGGAGGCTCTGAAAGCTGGCAGCGCGTGCGCTGACACCATCATTTCTGCGAGACCTCTGCAAGGTAGCAAACGTCCTGTGTCTTCCTCCCAGCTTTGCACGAGCTGTGCTTCTCCAGGGAGATTTCTCCTTCGCTGTCTTCAGTTTGACACCAGGGTGTCACTGTTTTGTTGAGCAGAAGCCAACTTAACAGCTCTCCCAGTGCCTCCTTTTCCCTGTGGCATGGCAGGAATTGTAAGCCTTTATGTCACTCTGGAGGTTAAACCAAAAACAATGACAAAAGACCCAAGATCTGTCGAACTCATTCTGTAGCGCATGGCTGTGATGACGTGTTTGTGTTTAGAAAGAACAGGATCACAGCCTGTGCTTCACCTTGTTCAGGACAGCTTCACCCCGTTAGCTCTTTGTGCTCTGATTGGACTTGTGTCAGCATCAGGTCACAAGTGCTGCTGTCGCTAGGATTTGCCTTCTGTCTCTTCCTTCAGGACTGTGCAACAGCAGCAGGCTGACCTCTTATTTTTTATTACAAAGAATGAGTGCCAGTCTCCGCAGGGGTGGACACTAAGGGCACAGCAGAGCTTTTGTGCAGACAGGTATTAGTTTTGGTGTATTTCCCAGTGACCTTTATTATATCCAGACTCAATAATTCGCTCAAAGGCTCCATCCTTTTTTTGTCCCTTTAATGCATTAAGCGTTCTTCCCGCTAAAGGAAGCTTTAGATGAATCTGCTTTGTCTTAAAAGTCACGATTAACTTCAGCAGTGAATGCAGCCAAAAGGAGCTGGAAGAATGCGGAAGTGGAACGTGGATTTGTTTGTGGAGCAGACAAGGTGGAGGGCTGCAGTGCTTTCATCTTGCGGGTTTTAAAACGTGGGAGCTGAGGATCCCTTGGATGTCAGTTTTATTCTCTGGCAGTTGTTCCTGACTTAATTCAGTTAATGGGAAGTGAACCTCCTCACCTGTTTGCAGGTTAGCGATGTTGTCCTTATTCAAGCCATTTGTGGATATTATAAGTATTTTATGGCAGGCTTTCATGCCTGTGTCTGCACCTTCTTTCAGAGACACGTGCGTCCACGCAGTCTGCAGAAGTGCCTTCCCTCATGAGGGCTCTGAGGCTTTGGGAACAGCTTAGGAGAAAATCAATCCACTGAGAAAATGAAAGATGAAGGAAGCAGGTTGTCAAGGCAGCGGAATACAGATTCATTATCTGCATCCTTGGGTTCCTCGTGTTGTCCACACTTGTTCTAAAACAAACACTAAGTAGGCTTTGAAGACCAGCTTCAAAACTTGGGTTGAAAATGTTCACTGAAATCTTTTGTTTCAGAATTCCCTGCTTTATTTACAAATAACACAGATGTATTTACTACAATTACAGAATCCAATCTGTTTGAATTACATTTTCTTTAGGCCATTTGAAACAAAATTCTTAAGCCAATCATAAATGTTGAGGGTTTTAAAAAAAAAAAAATTAAAAGAAAATCACCGATTTGTATGATCAACTGCATTATGTGGGCTGTCAAATCCCACCCTACCAGTGTGCCAAATAACCTCAAGGAACTGTTAGCTTATACCAGAAAACAACTGTCAGAACACACCTCCAGCCTGGATATAAAAATGTAAATACTGTCAAACTTGCAATTTGATTTGAAAAAGTGAATCCACCTTCCCTGTTAAGGATCTGCTTTATATCATACGTGCATGTTCGGTTCTACCGTTGGGTAGGAATGTCCAATGTTAAGGCATTCATTACTTTAAATATTTGCCATTTCCTTTCGATAGGTCAAGTGCTGCGTTAACACCATGCGCTGTTTGCATCAGTGTTTGCCAGGAGTGCTAATAACTAGCTCCCAGAGTAGTAAAAGTAACTAAGTATCATAAATATCATCCTGGTGGGGGTTAATTAAATACACCTCTCCCTTCCATTTCAGTGTAGCCTTACTCCAGGACAGGTCTTCTTTTCAAATTGCTTTTTCACCTGAGCCAACAACGTGAAGTTATTGCAATTCTCAGTAAGCAGAGCAATATTCACAGACATGCTCACCTTCCTCCTGCTCTTTAATATTAAAGTGCAAAAGCAAGATGCTAAGGTACCTCATTTAGCTGACAGAAGCTATGGGAATTGCCAAGCGCCCCAGTAACACCGGTCGTCTCACGTTTGAAATACAAACCAGGCAACTTTGAGGTTCTGATCGATTTGCTACAGCTCCTGAGCTTGCTGCTGTTGCCAGTGTCTGGCTGTCTGTTTCTACAGTGCATACAGCCCATACTCAGAGAGCAAATTCTAAGCAAACATGATCCTAATTCATCGCATCACTCTTCTGGAAGTCACCCAGATATTCTCACCTTGCCTTGTAAAAAAAGCTGGGTGGCTGTTCTTAGCTATTTTTAAATGCTGCAAGTATTAACACAAGGAAATATCAGCTAGAGTATGAAAAACACTGCAGTGTTTGTAGGTCCAGGCAGCTTTGTGGAGGTTAGCAAGCCCCAACTCTCTGACTTGTTTTTTAAGGGCTTTATCTTTTTCCTTGCCATGTCAGTGGTGCAGTTATTTTTGAATGAAGGAGCCATTCTCACTTAAGCAATCTCTGAGGTGGGTGAAAAGTATTTCCTTGGGTAAAGGAAAACTTGAATTGCCCCTGCTTGCTCTGGCTTTTATATACCTTACTTTGCAGGAACGAGTTAACTTTTGTTCACGTGTAGTCGTGTCGAAGTTTTCAAGCTGCGTGCGGTAATGCAGGATCCTAACATGCCTGGATGCTCTTGTGTCCCGAGTGTGGTGGAGAAGACATCCTGTGGTTGCAGTAACGATGGCTAACCACAGTTCATCAGTAGCTGAAGATCTCACTGACAAACTGTCCAAGCCAGTGGTTCCCACACTGCATCTTGCACAGCCTTGGCAGAGCCATCGCAGCGCAGAACTGCTGCTGGCCAGCTGGGCGGTGCTCGGTACCCTGTGGGGCGGGTGGGCTTCTGCATTTTGGACAGGGTCTGGGCTCTCACCGACCCTCAGAGTTTACCCAGAGTTGTGTCTGTAAGTAATTGAGGGGAGATCTTTGGTTTGGGGCAGAAGTGGGAGGTTTGAGTGCACACAGGTCTGCTCATGGTGAAGAAATTTGCTTTGAAAGCAGAACTAATAGTCTGTGGAGGCGGCTGAAGGATGCAAATAAACCTGAGGTGATGGAAAGTTTTTAGTTTGGCTGTAGGGGGTGAAGCTGAGTTATGGCAGGGAAATGCCAGGCCTCTCTCGTGAGTGCCTGAGGACAAAGTGAGAAAAGAGGAAAGCCTGACACTTGCTGAATGACTTTTGTCCCTTTTCTCCTTTTCAAAGTCAAGTCATACTTCTCTGTTCAGGACTTTCTCCCTTGTGCACTGCCCTTCTGTTTGTAAGTCTGTTCAGAGGCATACAGAGCCCCCGCAGCCACGCCACCGCCTGAGAAGCGAAGCTTGGCCAGTGAGCCAGCGCCAATGTGCTTCTTACCTGATTTTTTTATTTTTTTTATTTTTTTTTTTTTTTGCAGCTTCAGTTTGCAGGTGCCTGGCTTAGTAGCAACACAGCAATTCCTGCAGAAAGCTGCCTGATTAAATGGCAGAGCACTTCTGCTCAAAACTATCGAGCTGGTTCTGATGGAAGAGATTTTCAGAGATTCCCCAAACGGCGTGTAGATAATTCAGAAAAAGCCCTTCTGGTTCCCAAGCCTCCAGCGTTAGTGAATGGTCTGTAAATGCACCCACCACTCTAGCCCAGTAATCTCTCTGCTCATTACTTGTTTTCATGTAATACTGCAGGAGGAGTAGATGGCTTGGATGTTTATTCAGCGTACTTTAAACTGGTGAGCCAGAATGGCATGGACTAGTGATGAACAAAGTTACCTAAGTTATTAAACTTGCATATCTTGCTTGCTTTTCATTGTGCTCTGTGGAAATTGCATTTTCTGTATCTTGAAAATTTCCTTGATGACTGTTTGATGCATCTGACTCTCTGCTTTCTTCAATATGAGGAGGTTTTGTTTATTAGCCTGTGAAAAGTTCATGGGTGGAGATCGGTATCTTGCTTCCGTACTGGAAAAAAAACCTTATGTTCTCATTTTTGAGTCTTTTTTTTTTTTTTTAATTTTAATCAATATCTGATGTACCAGCTTTCTCTGGCAATGCAGAAGAAACCAGCCCCATGATTCCACATCCCCCATGGAGAGGGCAGAGCTGCAGGTCTGCTCTGCCAGTGCCCAGGTGCTCTGGGGCTAGCTGCATCTCCACAGCATCTTCTGAGCACACGGCTACATCAGGCCTGTGGGGAGACTGGGAGAATGCCTCACTCTGCGTTCAAACCTTCACCAGAATATCAGTAGATTTCTTTACTTTTGTAGGTGCTATTTGCTTGTCCTTTTTAAGTATTTTTTTGTGCCCCTTTTTTTTTTTTTTTACTACATTTGCTTTTACAAGAAGCGCAGTTGATGTACAGCATATTTTCAGGAGCATGATGCAGACAAGAAGCATGGCTTTAAAATAGTCTTAGTGCATGTAACTTCAGGAAACCTATACCTCTGCCAGTGTTCCTCCGTTCTCCTTAGTGAAAGATCAGTCCTGACGGGAGGTAGAAAACTTTGATCTGAAGAGAGAGACTAGTTATGTGCCACTATTTAACATCCAGAGAGTAAGTCCTTCTGTAAGCATCTCTTGGTAAGCCCACAGGAAGGCTTTTGGCCTTAGGCAAAGGCAAGAGATGGAGACTTCCAAACCTGGTAGCCAGAGGTACCTCTTGTGTTTGCCTATCGCACAGCGTGTGTGCAGTGAGCTGCTGCTGAGGAATTAGTAACGCCGAAGTTGTTGGCAATGGCTCCTCTGTCTTGAACAAAGCTGAATTCCTTCTGGCTTCTTTTAAATTTGGTGAGGGCATCTGTGTGCTCTGCACTGCTGGCAGTCAGTCCACCCATTTGGGATCTGAACCTAAGTCAGCTTGAACAAGATAACAAATGTATGCGACTAACAGGATATAGGTGTGCAGGCTGGAAAATGGTGAAGAATTGTGAGGAAGTTGCATTTAGTTTAGTCTTCACCTTCGTCTGCCTTATTTGAGTTAGTTTTCAACCCCTGCTGTTTTTAAGGTGCTCTCTGTTCCCTACAGGACCTGCCCTACAGGTGCCCCATGGCACCCAGGTGTCATTTCTGTGTCAGGAGTCAGGCCTCCAGGGCCTCCCATTGCGATGGGTAACGGTAGCGTTATGGAAGATAAATCTCTTGCTTTCAGAAGTGAGCACAAGTAGCACAATTTTAACCACAGTTCCAGAGGGATGCTTAAAAATATCTTGCTCTGCAGTACTTTCTTAGCCTAGAAGCTGCCTTTCTTTCTGGATAAAAAAATAGTGATTCTCAAGTTGGCTGCATCCTCAGCTGTGCACGGCTGGCTGGAAGCAGAGCGGAAATGTGTGAATCTCTGCAACATAGCTGCATGCGTGTGGGTGCTAACGTTGCAAGGAGCTGGACTTTTCAAGTGCTCTACTGGCAGGGGAAGGCAGTGTACAGGGAACAAACTCTAGCCCCCTCTGCTTCTCCAAGGTCACCCAGTCTGTAAGTAAGGCAAGCCTTTTGCGAGATTTTTGTATAACGTTTTGGTCTTCTGCTGCTTGTCTTCGAGGAAACACCACAAGGACAGGCTTGTCCCCTTCTGTTTTATCTGTATGAATAGTGGTGTATTCTTGTTTTTATTTCCAGGCCAACTGTCATGCTTTTTTTTTTTTTTCAAACTGATGTTGTAACTTGAGCTACTGATCACCGGTGAGAGCCATCTGCTTGTTCCTCTTCTTGCCAAAGGCATCAGCTGAGGACTGCTGGCTCCTCTTGAGTGATGAAAATGTGTGACTGGGTGAAAGATGAAGTATTCAATATATCAAGGAGGGATATTGCTTTGGGCTTGGTTTTTAATGCTTGGAACTACTGTGGCACTGTATTGCTTGGCAAGACTTGTGCTCTGGAGTTGCCTCCTGTCTTTGGGAGGGGCCGTTACTGAATATTTCAGGATGAGAGGTACTTGTCCTCTCTGTATTCCATCCCCATCCTCCAAAGTGGGTGTCTGCAGCATGCCATGTGCTGCCTGTTGGGACCTGTTCTTGCCTCTAGCAGAGGATTTGTAAAAGCCCCGAAGAATGGGATTTAATAACTCTTCTAGGGTGTTGTTTTTTTTTTTTTGCCAGCCTTGTCTGTGATCACTAATTGTCATCCAGATAGATGTGCAAGTCCTCTTTTAATTTAAGCTCTCAGCTTCATCAGTTTTGCCTGGCAACATCTACAGAATATCTGCAAGTGCAGTGTCTTTCCCTTGTTACGTGCCTTGCCAGAAGCTGGAAGGTTTTTTTCCTGCTCACCCTTTCCCTCAGAGCTGTGAAGGACGATGCCTTTCACCAGCCCTTTCCGCCTCTGCGAGAGGTCTCCTCGGATGACTCAGGTTCCCCAGGGGCTCGCTCAACTCTCAGCCAAGGAGGTGGGCACAGCAAATCTTCCTCCTGGTTCTGGAGTTAAGTAGCTACTAACCAGACCCAGGGGCTGGATAAAAATCCCTCACCTCTCAGCTAATTAAGGTTCTTTGAAAAATCCTTGTTATGTCAGGAAGCTAACAGTTCATGAAGAGCTCATAGCGTCAGCTGGAGAAAGAGAACAGACAAGGCTGGAATTAATCTTTAGGCAGGAAAAAAATACAAAGGGAAGCAACTCCATTTGCTTTAGCTGTGCAACGTGAGTAAGTGAGAGAGCTCCTTCAGGCACCATAAAACACAGATCCTAGTTTTCCTTCATAAAATTCTTTTTGAATCTTAAGCAGTGGAAAATCAGGCAAGGAGCAAGATTGCTTCTCACCAGTTTCAAGTGCCAGACTTATTTCAGAATAAAAGTGGGATGAGCTTATGTGGTCCGAGGCTAACTTACAGCCTCAGCTTGAGGCTGTTCCTGTAGCATCTTGTCTCTCAAGGGGGGAAAGCCCGTTGGGGTGTTTTGCTGTGGTCTAGAACAGCTCTGCTGTGTCTGTGCCCGTGAATGTGCTCACCTGATGGCGAACTACGAGCTCAGCAATTAGAAGCATTGTCAGAGTTTCTTCCTGGAAATCGGTGCCTTTAGTGTTACAGAGACTTAAAGGTGAGTCGGGCTGTCATTTCCCAAGGCTGCGTGTGTAATGGGAAAGCAGCAGATAGCTACAGCTTTAATAAAGCACTCCGTGCCCTCATCCGCTGGATAATAACTTCAATTGACAGTTAATGTGTTCAGCTGCATAAACAGGCTTTTTATTATTTCTGCTCCAGAGAAGGTTCTTGTTGTAGAATCTTTAACCTTCGATCTCAGGAAGCTGTTTTTAATCACAGTTTGAGACAAGTAGGATGTTCTCTAGGATTTTTTTTTTTTTACTGGCTACAGAATTGTGTGAATTAAACCACTTTAAAGAACTTATATGAAAAGTTCTTCGCTTTGCTGTTTCTATTTTTGGAGTGGTGATGAGCTGCAATAAAAGCTTAGCCACCCCAGCGGTGTTGCTGCCTGTCTCTCCAGCGCTACCTGGGATCTTTCCAATGAGAGATGTTCCCGTATGCTCTTATGCTTACAGCAGCCTGTTCACAGGCGGCTGCATCCAGCACCCACAGCTGAGGATAAACCCACACAAGGCTCTTCCTGAGGCACAGCCCCACATGAAGGTATTTATGGTGTTGCTGCTGCTTCTGCCCATTCCTAGTGCCCTGGACCATGGGGTTTGGTTGCTTAGGAACAGGTCTGTGAGGCCACAGTGGTGCCTATCTCTCAGCTTTCGGAAAATAAGGGGTGTTAATTTGCAGCAGTTCGTGCTGCAGCTGACCAGCTCTGTGGTTTATTAAATCCAGTGTGTTTAGCTGGTGCGTCCTCTGAAAGTCTTCCTGTACCTGAGTTTTCCAGCTGCCTTCAAAGCGCAATGCAGCAGGCATCAGCTGTGAGCTCTTGGAGCAGGGCAGACCTTAATACCAAGTATGACATTTGGAAGAGTGTCTAAGGGGATGAGCTGCGCCTGCCTACTGTATTTCAAAAGCACTTTGCCATTTGCCAGGCTTCTTCTTTTTCTTGAACTTCAGATTCCTGAGGGAGTTAGACAGAAGGTGAAGGGTTTACGCTTCCCCTGAATAACTGCTGACATCTTACCCCAATCAAATTAAAGCC
>VXAV01003360.1:3691-31523 GCA_013399715.1 Alectura lathami
GGGGGCGGCCTCACCCGAATTATTGCCACCGACACGAAACGTGCCGAAAGCCGGGGGAGGGGGGGGGGGGAATACTTCCAGCAAGTTGGGCTTCCTACTGTTCGGTGTGCCCCCCGCGCCTGTAAGCGAAACAGCGCGCTGGCTGTCTGAAGATTCTGTTTGTTTATTTCTTTAAGGCGGTGTTTTCGCAAGTCTTCCTGTCCTGAGCGTTCCTACCTTGTTGCCATACTTCCGAAGAACCGCTGCGCTTTGGTGAGAGCCGGTAGACCTGCGGCCTAACGTCCATCGGGCCGTACGTGCTACCTCATTTTTTAACTTGAGGAGCTTGTTTAGCGTGCAGCTGTAGGATGAAAATTTGCTTAAAATATTTAGTAGTTCAGATTCTCTGAATTGACACAAATCAGTAGGTTGTTTCCAGCTGTTGCGTTTTGTCCTCTATTCGTCCCCTGCTTTCATCCTTCCCTAATCCTGTGCAAAGAGATTATGGGCACTGTGTCACTAAGAGTATAAACAAGCTGGTGCCTGCAATAGGATTTCTCTTCAGTTTGGTAGACAAAACTACTATGACAAAGTGTGCAAATGTCAGTTGCAGCAAAATGCGGATGTCTGGAGCATTTATATTCTAAATAATGATGTTCTGTCCTTCCAGTGCAAGTGGAAGGAGCCCCTGGCCCTGCTGCCATACCCGCCTGGCACAAGCCCCTTGCAGCCTCGTTTGTTCTACCATCAGCGCATGGTGGTGGCTGCAGCCCTGCAGGATCCAGCGCTGGGCTTGTGGGTCAGCAAACCTCTGTCACCTCCCAGCATTTTGTACGGACTGCTGCGTGCCAGAGCACTGCTGTCAGACTGTTCTGCTGTCCCCAGAACTGCATCGGTTTCTCAGATACTTCTTCTATGAAGGCTGAATTCCCTGAAAAAGAGCAGGAATAGTGATAAGGTGGTAAAATAGGAGAGGAGCCTCGAGTCAAGTGTGACACCTGCAGTCACCTTCCCACTGCATTTGGATAGGCGTAGTTCTCGTGTGTGGTTTTATGCGTTTCCGACATTTCCGTTGGACTGCTGAAGGAACGTGCTGGTGTTTCTGTACTTCACTTGATTAAATGTGTTCGTACCCTAAGAATTACAGTACACAGCAGAAAAGAAATAAGGAAATAAAAGATATTGCAGAACAGAGTGCACGGTTGTTGTGTCCGCAATGTGTTATGTTAGGGTTTTGAGAGGGAAGCAGTGGTTTGTGTGTCACTGTTTGAAGTGCTGAAATAATAGCGGGAATTGGAGAAATGGACCAATTGAAAAAGCACGTGATTAATTTGTCATCCTAAATCGGCTTGGAAAGCTGATAGGATTTAGGCACTTAAAGGACAAAACGTGAGGTGTGTGTCTAGAGCTGGGTGTTTGTTACAAACACAGAGTTTTCTTTCCTGGTATTTTTGTTCGCTTCATTGGAGAGCAGAAGGTTGGGCATGAACTGTAGTACCCGTTTCATATATGTGAGTTCTCCAAAATTCTTCACGTACGTGACTTCAGAAGTTCAGGTTTGGGCCGTCTTTGACAGATCCTGCAGAGGCCCCCCTGAAGGCCACGCTGTGACGGTGTGCGGTTAGGTTTGTTGAAACAGAGGAGCACAGGCACCCAAACCCTCCTGCATGCAGCTTCGCTTTCTATTGCAGGAAGCAGATATGAAAGTCCAATTAAAAATACAGGGATCATTTTAATTGTCCCTGACTGTCACTTTTTGTTAAATCTGTGTGTGTTAACTTTGTTATAAAATATGCCCTTCGCCAGTGACCTTATTTTACTGCAGAAATGGCTTTTGTGGGGGGTGGATAGAAACTTCTCTATATTCCTTGCTACCAACCTGGTTGTTGCTGGTGCAGAGATGATGAGCTGAGATTGCCCACCAGGTCACTTGTTGCTGGCATCGTGACAGATTCCTCCCTGGTGGAAAAGGGAGGAAAAAAAGGGGCCTCGGTAGCAGCTTTTAGTGTTGGGTAGTGGGCAGCCAGAGCTAAGGCTAGAGTTAGGATGTGTGCAGAGGGGCTGAGGGAACGCGCCTTAACCTTAAATGCTGGTGACGCAGGATCCTGTGCAATGAAAGCAGGGCTTCAGTTACAGGTGTGGATGAGGGTTCAAATCAAGATTTATGTAAATTTGAAGATGAGGAATCAAGTGAAGGGCCAAATGAGAATTCAGACTGTCTTTCACACCAATGTATGTGAGCTCTATACTCATCTCTGCTGGCGTTGTAAAATTGAAGAGTAAAGCTAACACTTCAGCCATTACTGTGCCTAATCCAAACTGTGGCTATAGACCAAGAATCCTATGAACTCCAGATTAAGCTGTCCAAGTAAATTTATAAGAACTCAGTTTGCTTTGGTGAAGAATGCAGCACTGATCTTGCTGCCTCACCTCCTTTCCTCACTATCTGTAAGCCCAGCTCTCCTGCTTGCCCTTCCCATCCCAAACAGCATTCAGAGCAGCAAGCACCAGCACTGGATTTGCTGCAGCACCCTGTGGGAGGTGTGGGTACTGCTGCCTGTGTTCCCAAACTCCAGCCCTCCAGTCACTGTGGACTGGGAACCTACTGCTGCCTGCAAATTCAGGAGTTCCATCAGAGGACGCCAGCCTCAGACACACTTTGTTTCGAGGGAGTTATGGCAGTAATCTTGACTCCACTCCCTGCTCACTCTGACCCTAATCCTACACTCGGCACCTTCTGTGGCTTGAAGGATTTAGAGGAACTAGTTATACTGAAGTGTTCTGTTTTAAAGAACACAAACAGTTCTGGGGTTATTATTGTTAGATTCATATTGTCGAGTGTCTTTTGCATGAAGTGCTGTAAAATTATGTATTTGTCTATTCTCTTATTTTTTAAGGATCTACTGAGAATGACCATGTGCTTCTCGCTCTCAAACTTTGTACCTGGATCTCAAAACAGCTGTAGTTTGGAGGAGATCGGTGACCAGCCTGCTCAGTTATGAGAAGACACTCGGCAACCTAAAAGTCTGGAAGAGACTTTCTCTGAGAGAATCAGAGAGCACAAAATCCTTTAAGCAAACAGAAGACATCTAGAATTCCCTAAGCTTTTGGCAGCAAAACAATGAACCGTTACACAATCATGAAGCAGCTGGGCGATGGCACCTACGGCAGCGTGCTGATGGGAAAGAGCAACGAGACCGGAGAGCTTGTGGCCATCAAACGGTATGGAACTGCTGCCTCCGGGAGAGACACCTGCAAAAGCTCAAAGAGTTTCACTTCACTGCTGTCTGTGTGCAAGGAAAAAAGAATGTCCCTTTTATGGATTTATCTCATTTTATAGAATTACCTTTTTGAAAAGATAACTCCATAAAGTTATCTGCAGAGTGAAAGTTACAAAAAGCTAATTGGAATATAAGACTGATTATTATTAACATTATTATTGTTGTTTGTCCTGAGAATTTCTGAGAGTGTCAGGTTTTTCCATATACTGCTTGTAATGTTACCTCTTCATCATATCTAAATTCAAGGAAAAACCTGTGATTGTTTTCATGATTTTTAGGCAAACGGAACAATGTTTTGTGGGGAGTGCTTCTAGTCTCCGGATTTCAGGATCTAGAATTCTGTGTGATTTTCAAGTTTGGGATTTGAGGGGGAACAGTTTTGCCTGAAGATGCATTTCATTTACTTTAAATGAAATCTTAGCTGCACTGTGGAGGCTAGGAATTTACAGAAACATAGCAAACAACATGACATTCACAACCCAGTCCCAAAATCTGAGCAACACCATATTTGTACCTAGGACTTCCAAATAAAGGTATTACACTGGCATGCACAGTGGTCAGTGGAGAGACTGTTGTATTTATGTATGCTTGAAAAAAATGAAACTCTGTTCGCTATTTAATATCTTCGAGCGGGCTTGTTTTGTTCTAAAAGTGTTCTCTGCTATCCGCTGAAAATGCTTTCTCTGACTTTAATTTCAGAATGAAAAGAAAGTTCTATTCATGGGATGAATGCATGAATTTGAGAGAAGTCAAGGTAAAATGGTGAACATACCACATTTAAAAATAATTGTCTGGTCAGGTTTGCCTGAAGGAAAAGGACATCTACCACAAGCAAGCGTAAGGCCAAACTCAGTGAGCTCTTCAAAGGAGGGTGACAGGTTCCACAAAGCCATGGGCTGCTGGAACCCCCAGAGCTGCTTCTGCATTGTGGAGCCATTCCCAGGCAGTGGCCATGTCTTGCGGCCAAATGTCTTGGCTTTGAGAGAAGATGATTAATTTGATTTTTTTTTTTGTGTGTGTGTGTGTTACTAGCCTGATCTTTCATTTTACTGATGGATTTTATTTGAGGCATTTGTAGAAAGCTCTGGGAGTTTCAGCTAGCCAAGTGATAGAACAAAGCCTGCCACTTGAAAACCTGGCCTTCAGTTTCCAGTCATCCCATGTTTCAGGCATCTAAATTCTGTAAATACAAAACTCCCTGCCAGAGGAGCTGAGTTTCCATAACTTGGGCATCCATAATTTAGGTTTAACTTACTGGAAATGGCACATAACATCTCCAGAAATAAAACCTGTAAGGGAGTATCCTTATGAAAATTTAGTAAGGAAAAACGGCTGGGTTTTCGTACGTATTTCCTTAAGCAAAAGCTGTTATAGGTTCAGAACTGTCTTTCATTGTAGGCAGTTCAGTTTTTGTGTTATTCTTGACCTCAGCTATGATGTAATCCCTACAAACAGAACTTTTAAGCTACCAGTAATATATTTTCTGCTTTTATTTTGAAAATAAGTTGAACTGCTATTGTGTTGTTCTTGGAAACGAAGGGAGACTGCAGGATAAATACAGGCTACCAGATGGACATGTTTTGTTACTTCCTTCCTAGAAACTTTTACATGTTGTGAATTTTAGCTCTGGTAAGGAATCAAAGTCACTGTCAAGTTATCTGAAACCCTGCTTTGGCTCTGCTGCAGTCTCTGAAGAAGCTAAATCATGCCAATGTCATAAAACTGAAAGAAGTCATCAGAGAAAATGACCACCTTTACTTCGTGTTTGAATACATGAAGGAAAATCTCTATCAGTTAATGAAGGACAGGTATGTCTGAGTGTGCTGTCACGCTTTACGTAAGGATTCGTGTGCTGTCTTGAAGAACATACTGGAATTTCTGTTTCAGGCTCCTCTTGCAGCCCCACTGATGTGAACCTTCTGCACCTGTTTATCTGAGGGTAGAATTCTGCATTGCTCAGTGTAACAGCACTGCAGATTGTAATACTTTTGGGAGGAGCACTTTGTTCTGTTGTTGATGTGATAGCCTGCATGTCTTCAGTATGTATTGAGCCATGAGAGAAATTCCAAATACTGGTTTTCTTTCTTTATTAGCCTTCTTTAATGTATGAAAGATTGGATAAACACTGTTCATTCTGCTTTTGCTTGTGGGTTTGGCTTAAGGTGTACAGCTGCATGTACATGCCCGCATGTGTGTTCATGGGAAGGCCTCTGTATGGACTGTGTGCTGTCACAGGCTTGGCCAAACAGTACACAGCAGAGCTTTCAGGGTGGACGTTGGAGTAGGGCCTGCCATTTTAATAACATTTTTCCTCCTGAATTCTTTTGTTTTTGAAGTGTTTCCTTCAGGCTTTGTCACGCGCCTTTATCTCTTGTTGCACAAAGCTCTCAGGCTGCTGATGGCAGTGCCAGCACAATGTCAGCCTACAGCTGAGAAGCATTGCTCTTGATCAGACTTCCCTAAGGGCAGCACAGGTTCAGTGCTGCATGGAGCAGTCTCTTGCTTGCTCCTGAGCTGCGTGTGCCATGTTCTCCAGGTCATGTTACAGGCCAGCCAGATTCACCTAGACATTGAGGCTTCTCTCCAGAGAAGTTGCTCTGCAGGAGAGGTAATGAGCAGAATTATGACCTGGCAGCCATAAAAAGGGAGCTTTTGACGAGCAGGAGGCGAGTCTGTGTGCAAGACTTGCCTGGTCTGTCTGCATCTGTTTGTGACATATTGTGCAAAACGGAGAAGCGTGTTTGTTCTGTCTTACAAGTAAAATATGTTGTGATTTTTTTTTTTTTTTAATTACCTGAAGTTATTAATCTTTCTTCACAGAAACAAGTTGTTCCCTGAGTCAGTCATCAGAAACATGATGTATCAGATATTACAAGGGCTAGCTTTTATCCATAAGCACGGTAGGTTTGATAGTAGCGTTTAGCTGTGTAGCACTTTTCTACGAGAATAAGATAAAGCACAGTAATGACGTGAATATCTGGCCAAGGCTATTAATTATCTGTAATAAAAACTATTCCCAACTGTTTCAAGTGGGTGCATTTTTAAACCGTATCTGAAGTTACATTTTGTTTTTCTATAGTCAGATATACTTTCTTTTTGAAAGCACTGGATGTTGTTCATTAACTCTTTAGTACTTTTTTCTTACGTCAGGTGCCAGACGAATAAACAAACTAAAGAGGCCTGTATGCTGAGCTATGCTGTGCGTTACTATGACCTCAAGAAGATCTGTTACGGAGCATTAATACCTTACAGATGGCGGTTTCTCCTGTCTTGTGATACCATTACTAATATGGTGCCCTAAGTCATAAAGAGTATTTAAATAAGTTGCTCACTAAGAAATCCAAACAGTTGCCTTATCAAATACAGTTTGGGCTTAAATATTTTAAGAGATGAGACATTTATAGCAATTACAAGCACATCCCAAAAATGAGGTGCTGAGTGCTTGCAACAAGAACAAAAAAATTCGCAACACTTACAAAACTTTTAATTACCATTATGTATAATGTATGCCTGCGAACTGCATTTTGGAATACTGGCATTAAACTCCTCTGCATTTCAAAAAATAGTGTTTTACTTCTTTTGCTCTCTTGCTTAACTCTTATTTTGTACTTGTCCCTCACATCACATTGGTATCCCGAGAACTTTCCAAAGAGAGTAAAAAGGTTCACAGAAAATGAAATAGGAAACAGTGTTCCCATTGATTTCTGCTCAGCTTTCACATCCTCTGGCGGTGAGGCCTCTTGGTGGGGTCAAGTAAATAATCAGTTCCATTTAGAGTTATCAGATACCCAGAAACTGCTGGCTTGTGTCTTTCTGATCAAGGTCATGCATTATTCTCTGATTATTAACATTCTCTTTCCCTTCCTCCTTTCTACGTGGAATAAAGGAGAAAATATATGAAAAACTGCCATTTCTAAGTTACAGTATTAATATTTTGTGTTGAACATAGGTATTTGGGAATAAGAGGCATGATAAATTTGATCGTATACATTTCACTGTGATAATTTCAGCCAGTTGCTTACAGTGGTTGTCAGTTTCTGCTCCCAGAAATTGACTGCTTTATTGTAGTAAGTGAATCTCAATCAAACTGATGCGTAAGAAATCACATCTACCACTTAGCCAGCAGAACTGACTGGCTCAACTACCTACCTGCTTCCCGGGTACGTCGCTGCTAAAGCCCACACGGAGCATTAAAGGAACTTTATGTGCCTGCATTACTCACGTTAGCATTCCTGACCAGAATTTGGATATATTTTAAATGTCTGTGCTTACAAATTGTTGTCACAATGATAATTAATCTAGTCAAAAATTGTTCAGGGAATTCTTTAAATCAGCTAAATGTCAGATGCTCACTTTGACAAAACAGTTCCGTTTGTTTGTGTGTTATTTTTGGTTTAGTTGTTTTTCTCAAAAGTTTTCAGTCTAAAATGGGTTCTCCTTTGATATTGCTACGACAGCCAGTACATTTTCCACAGCATCTTAATGGCAGCTTGCATTTGTTAATTTAAGAATGCTCGGTGTAGTAATCGCTGGAGGTAAAGTGTGTCTGTTGGGGGTGGGGTTGCCATGCATTTATTTTGATATTTAAAGAAAGAAAAAATCCCAAAGTAAGTTTTGGATGACTGCTGGACCTAGCTGTTTAAGAAATGATGACACAATTTACCATTCTTTTCTGTCTGATTTCCTGTAGGATTTTTTCATAGAGATATGAAGCCTGAAAACCTTCTTTGTATTGGCCCAGAACTTGTAAAAATAGCTGATTTTGGTTTGGCTAGAGAGCTGAGATCTCAGCCACCGTACACAGATTATGTTTCCACCAGGTGGTAAGTACATGACGACGTTAATACATGATCTTTGTGAATTCCTTTCTCTGCCTTCCGCTGTAATCCATCTCCTCCCTCTTCCCACCCTCGCAGGTACCGCGCTCCCGAGGTTCTTCTGCGGTCGTCTGTCTACAGCTCGCCCATTGATCTGTGGGCAGTTGGCAGCATAATGGCTGAATTATACACACTGAGGCCTCTTTTCCCAGGCACAAGTGAAGTAGATGAAATCTTCAAAATTTGCCAAGTATTAGGGACTCCCAAGAAGGTAAGACTTGTAGAAGAACTCATGCAACAGTATTAAAAAAAAAGAAGTGAAATACAATGATTATGAAATGTGGAATGTTATCTCACTTCCAGAACATGGACATAAATTATTGTTTCAGGAATTTTCCTGCAGAGTTAAGATTTTCTCAGCTCTATGGCTTTATAGACACACATTAAGGCACAGAATGCTGGTCTGTATTGGCATCTGTTTCATATCCTACTGTTATGTGTAATCCTGCTCCACTTTGTGATGAAAGCCAGATAAAATTGTTCAGTTTAGTTATTTAAAGCCATGCATATCAGAAGAATTAAAAAATAAAAAATAATTCTCTAAGGATTTCATTTTACCACAGCTGATTTGTTTTCCTTTCTTGAAGCTATAATTCTTCTAGCTCTGGTACCCAGAATTTGGAGCTTGCGGACGTTACTCTGAATAGCATGAATTATGATATGTTTGAAGCATAAAAGAAAATTTGATCTCAAACACAAATCCATCATAAAATATTCCTAGCAATAAAAAGGAAGGAAGGAAAATGTTTATCAATTATTTTCTGAGAGGGCTAACTAATTTAAAATCTACAAGAGTGGTTTGGGTAGTGCATGGAACAACGTGTGCAATTGTATCGACTTCTGTTAAAAAGTTCTTAGGAAATCAGTGTATGAACATAAAATAACTTGTTTTACGTAACAAATACTTTCTGCAAGTAAGCTTCAAGATGTGCTTTTCACATACCAACTAAACATACTTGGTCCTTTGAATTACAAGCGTTCAAGTTATCAGTTGTGTCGAAGGAAGACGTGAACTGTCAGAATGCAGCAACTAATGCGCACAGAGACACAGGTTAAAAAGCTTCATGACAAGGCGAGTTTGAAGAAGGAGGTAAAGGGTGTTTAGAAGAGAATAAATTCCTAAGAGGTGGCTCAAAACAAGCACAAAACTAGAACGTGAGAAAACCAGCAAGGCAGCATGAAAAAAACGTCAAGCAAGAATGTGAGGTTAGAAGGCAAGCTAAGGGAAGAAAAAGGAGCGTGTAAGCGGGGACAGGCTTACGCCAAGCCTTGAAACTAGGGTGTCTGAAGTGTGAAGAGATGTCAGAATGGATGAGAATAAAAGAGCGGAAATAAATTTACCTTCAGAATTTTGAGTAAATTGAAAAAATAGGCAACATAATAAAAATATATTTGGGGGAAGAAAATTATAAGGGCTAAGAGATGGCAGATGTATTGTCAGCACTTTGTCCACGGGAGTAGAGAGATCTTCATGAAATAACTGACTGAACAGAGTCTCTAGATCTGGAAAACCATTGGTGCTGTACCAGTATAAAGTAAAGCGTAATTCTTGTACAGTAAAGGAGCTGTTCTCAATACAGAATTGAGGAACAGAAAACTTTAAACAGAAATAGAATAAGCTTAGCTAGGAACATGCAGAGCTTGAAGTGATGGGAAAACATCCAGGAGAAACAGGTGCAAATTCATGACGGAGCAGAGTATGAAAGGGCAAAGGTGGAGTTGCATGTGATATGTTGTGGAAGTGGAAATTGAGTCTAGATGAGTAAGTGAAAAGTGTTACGTGTAAAACAGTGCTTGCTGTGACAGTCAGGCATCAGGAATAACGTGCAATATGTAGCAGTATTTTAAGACTTGAGCTTTCAAACCCAGATGTTACTTTTTTTTTCTTAAAATGCTCACAAGTCTAGGATAGTGAGAAGAATGTTTTGATGTATTCTACGTGTAGCTGTGAAGGAGAACGCCACACTAGGTTCTAGAACATTTTCAGTGCAGCAGCACAAGCTCTGGGTGTGCGCAGAGGTCAGAGGGAGACTAGCGATGTGTAGCAGGGGAGCGCTGAGGTCACCGGTGTGGTTCTGAACCTTTGCTAGCAGCTGAACAGGAGATGGCTGCTTGCTTGGGAACGCAGGGAGCATCACTGGCTGGATCTTTCAGAGGAAAATGTAGCCTCTTCTACAGGACCTGAGGATTAGAGATGCTGTAGATCAGCCCTCTAGGAGCAGGAAGCTGTAATTAGTTGCTTTGTGCCTCTCATCTGTTGGGCGGACTTGGGAATTTCATCTCCTTAGGACAATGCTGAGGCATTCTTCAGGGACATCACTGCTAAGAGGAGTATTTAAATATTATAATACGAATTGTCACGACAAATGATGCATTTGTTACAGTGAAGCGTTGCTCTGCATTCCGAAAAACACAAGCAGTTATTTTAGTAGTCTGTTTTTGCAGATAAAAAAAATCTGAAAAAAATTTGATTTATGAAACATTTTCATTTCATAGAATCATAGAATCATAGAATGTCTAACCTGCAGTCAGGAATGACAGAATGATGCCCAGAAGCTGTCTTCATTCCAAATTGCCTTCCTTTTTGTGGTTTAAGTCCCTAATATCATGCTAATGACAGGCGTTGGTTGGTTGGCTTTGTTTGGTTTTTAACAGCTTTTAGTAGTGACAGGCAACCACTTTGCGCTGTTTCATAAACATTTGACAACTGCAGATAAATTCAGTTACCCAGTTCAAGTGTTGGCAGTCTTAGTGCTCTGAGAACATGCCAGTTTAATGAAAAGGTTGATAATGATCTGAAAAGGAGAGATTAATGGAATGCATTTTCTTTAGCTGGAGGTTGGCAATGGCACTTCAAATAATTCCAAATTTTCCAATTTTCCGTACTATTTGCACCCTATCCCAGTACTTCACCAGTTCAACACTCAGCTCTTGCTACTCAGTTCTAAATTGTTCTTTTATCAGTGACATGTCACCAGCTCCAATAAAGGAAGAGGATGCAGAGAAGGAGGAGTCTGCCTCAGTTCACTTAACTGAACAAGTTATCCCATGGCAGAATAGGAAGTCACTTGAAGTCCTGAGACGTATTTTCACCAGATTTGCTTTACAGTTACTTCTTGTTGAATTCTTTAATTACCATAGACTGTTAAAGAGCTAAAAACTTCTTGTTGATGTGCACAGGATGAGCGATAGCTACCATGGTCTCTTCAGACCAAATCCCATCAAATCCAAACGATTTGCTGTTTTAGCAGTGCAGCAAGCTCTGTGAATAGAGGAGAAGCAATAATATCCTACATTGTCTTCAGCAAGGCTTCTGAAGCTGTTTCTGGTAACATTCTGATCAGCATATTTATATAAGCAAACTGCATGATAAGTGCATACCTGTTTGGAAAGCCTTACTCAGAGAGTGACCTTGAATGTGCACACTCCATACAACAGATAGATTGAACAGAACTCTGAGTGATTCAGCATCTGATAAAATTTTTCACATTGTACTAAGGCCTTCTGATGGAATTGATTTTCCTTGGTAAACTGGAAGATCACAGGCTACAAAGTACTGAATGTGTTAGAAGACAAGATTAGAATTAAGAATTTCCTACAAAATTACTTGCAGTTTAAAAACAAAATCAGTGATGTGTAGAGCACTGTACTTGGTCAAGAATAATCAGAGCTGCATAAACAGTTGAGGATAACTATGCAGCGAACATTTCTCTGGAAGAGGATGTAGGAGCCATACAGTGCATTGAACGTCAACAGTATTTTGTTGGAAAGAAGACAAATACTGTACCAATGTGTACAGTCTATAGACATATGAACTGATCTTTCTGGTCCACTTGCTGTCCAGTTATAAGCTTTGCCTTTCAAGGAAGAAAAATCAGAGTGCAGAGAACAGGAAGAACTTGAAAAGCCAAGACCCAAGAATTCAGTTGTTTGGGCTCCTCTAGCCTCTACAAAGGCAGACTGGAAGAAAGGGCAAGAAATGCACCTGACTGATAAAAAGGCTGCTCTGGAGACAAAAGAAGTAATCATTTTTGGTATCCATGCATGACAGCATACTCAGCAATGGTTTTATATTGCTGCAAGAGAAACGTATACTTTTCTAATCTTGAGGAGAATTAAATTGTGGACTCGACTGTCTGTAGCAGCTGTGGCTTGCCAGGAGCTGGAATACCTGTGAGGAAGGGACAAGAGGGTCTGTACTCAAACAGTGCAACCATCAAGCAACTCAGGACTCCGGGTTTTACTTCTTGAAAGTTAAACACCTACACAGGAGAGGAAAAAAAAAACACCGAAGTTTTCATCTGAGAGTCATAACTTCTACTGTTGCAGTGGTGTGTAGTTGTAATTTAATTGCTGACCGTCTCAGTGGTGGAATCAGTGGCACACTGCATAGGCTGCAGCGTGGCTGCACAACCAGCAGTCAGCAGTTTGAGGTTGTTTCTGTAGCATGGGCTGTGCATGGCTGCCCCTGGTACTGCTGCCCTCTCTCCTCCTTCAGAGCGTACGTGCAGGTGCTGTGCGCGGTTACAGTTCCACCTTTACCTACGGAGAGCTTGAGGACTGCTGCGGGGGACAGATGCTGAATCGACTGGTGTCATAGCAACTGCAGTGAAAAACAGGAATGCTTGTTTTTCACTGTATAGGAAGGAACTACACAGACCAAGTGTGACTCAAGTTGCAGAAAGTGTAATTTGATCTAATACCTCAAACACATGTAGTCTCCTTTTTTTATTACTATTATTATTTAACTTGTTTTTCTTTCCTTTAAACAGAGTGACTGGCCAGAAGGATACCACCTTGCTTCTGCCATGAATTTCCGTTTCCCACAGTGTGTCTCTATAAGCCTAAAAACTCTCATCCCAAACGCAAGCCATGAAGCCATACAGCTTATGAGTGACATGCTGAACTGGAACCCAAAGAAGAGGCCTACAGCAAGTCAGGTCCGAGCACCTGAATTACTGAGGATCAGACTGCATTGTCTGCATTGGTAGAAATTGGTAGATACAGAAATCAATTGATTGTCATCATTCTGAAGGTCTCCTCATCTTGAACACTTTGGTGGCAATAGAGAAAGTGAAACTTTGCTTTTGTAAACCGCAGGTGGAATGCAGTAGGGAACGCAGTTTTTCAAAGTTAACTTTAAAAAGAATGAGGTATACGTATTTCAGAGATGTGTATGTTCTGCTTGTTTTTGAGTATTTATACCTAATGCAGTCCTATTTGGAAGGGGAAAGCAGCTGGGAAACAAAAGGAGCATCATGCTGCTTACCACAGGTGGATGTGAAGTGATTCAGAAGTGGTTAAGCAGATGGTGCAAAACTGTATCTCTGCACTTTATAAACCATATCTACTGTTGCAGCCACTGAGATCAAACTGTACATCTCTACGCAGAATGCTGCATGGCACTTTCTGAAAGCAAATAACCAGGTTCTGCCCAAGTACGTGGTCAGGGAAGCAGCTGCAGCAGTTGCGTGATCCATAGCCAAAAGGGAGAGGTTAATGCACGTTCACTGAAGTGTGTACAAAGGCAGCAATTCTCAAGGGCAGCTGAGCCAAGAAATCTCTTTGAGAGCTAACAAAGAGTAGGGATTGACCCAGGAGTAGCAGCAAGAGCATGATACTATGGCACAGGAAGAGCTGGTATGAAAGGTAGTTAGCAGCGAAGCAAGCAACAAAGCACTGAGGGTTTGTATTGTAGTGGAAACTGCCTGTTTTTAAATTGAAATTTGTTACTGCATGAATGAATAGAATGGAGTTCAGTGTAAAATATACCTCAAACCACAGGCTTCACCAAACAGAAGGAAGAAAAAAAAAAAAGAATGTGACTTTTATAACATGTACAAGGGGATCTATCTTACTAAATTATAAGGTGGTAACAGCTTAAAATGCAGAACTGACAGCTAGCTAGCTATATACATTGTCACTGTTTGCATATGATTTCCTTATGTACCTATCTTTCATCATGCTGTAAAGACTGCTCAGATACTTCAGAAACATGCTCAGATCCTTGAAGAAGTTGCCAAAGTCAACTTTTTGAACTATAATTAGCATGTCATTTCTTCTTCTCCAGGCTCTAAAGTACCCTTACTTTCAAGTTGGCCAAATTTTAGGACCTCCTCCTCAGTATCTGGAGAAGCAGACGCCTGTTAAACCAGTGCAGCCAGCAGAGCCAAAGCCAACTCTACCCAAGCTGGAAACTGCTTCCAAGCCAGAACCTCTGTCTCCACCTGACGTACCTGACAAAACACAGCCACAGCCCCTGTCAAAGGTTAACCACCAGCCTCTCCAGCAAATTCAGCTGCCTCAGAATACAGCTAACCAGCAAGTACCAAAACAGCAGCAGCCACAGACACAACCATTCTTTCCAACTATCAGTAAAAACTCATCACCAGTAAGTCGTCGTCAGTAAATACCTGACTTAAAAGTTGCTTCTGTTACAGGTTCTTACTGCATTCCATGTGTTTTTTCTCTGAAAATCACCATACTTTTCATTAGAAAAGATGCAGTAGGTAATTGAGGATTAAGGACATAAGTAATCACTAACTAAAATTTTTCAGCCGATCAGGAAAATAGATTACTTGTAACAACATGTGTTCTCTTATGATCTGTTCTGACCTTCTGTTGCAGCAGTGCAGTTACAACAGCTATCATTTACTACCTGTGAGAAACAATTCACAAAAACATCGTTAGTATTAAAAAAAAAAAAAAAAAAAAAAAAAAGAAATGGAAAGTGAGAACTTTGGTTGACCTGGCACTCCAAACCCTGAGCGTGATTGCTGTGAGCGATCTGCACCGCTGCACCCTGCTGCTGACAGCTGTTGTACCGCTGGCAGGAGCAAGGCTTCAGCAACAGAGGCTGAGCTGGGCCTGCAGACAGGATGTTAACTGCAGTACTTCAGCTAGATCTGAGTCTTCACATTTAAGGCTGACAGCCCCAAAGAGCTACACTCAAAATATCTGCCAACTTTGGTATAGATTTTGTGCTTTAAAGTTGTTAAGACTATGACCAAAATAGGCACAGCACAGTGGTTTAAAAAAACCCTCAATATTGTTAAGCTGTAGTTATAAGTGACCTAGATGTAAAATACAAGGTTTTAGAATTGAAGTGTTTTGTTTTTGCTTTGTTTTGTTTTGTTTTTGTTATTTTTTCCTCCTATTCAAAATAGAAACAAGCAGCTAGTGGCCCTCAGAATGGTGGAGTAGGTCCTAAAAGCTGCAGGAGGCGATGGGGTCAGACTTTGATTAAGGCTGTGGACAGCTGGGATGACTTGGATGATGCTGAGTTTGGAATGTCATGTTCAAAGAAACCTAGCATTGCACTGTTAAAAGAAAAGAAAAACAAGGAATGTCTTTTTAGGTAAGTCCTATAATTATAGAATCACTGTGGGTTTTTTTTAGTACACATGATCAGTAGATTGGTTAAAACAGATCTGCTAAAATTTAAGTCCTTGAAGCTCTGCAAGAATGCAAAGAGTTGTATGAACAGGCCAGCTTTGGGTGTGGTGTTGATGTTACACCATTAATATCCGTAACTGGTTTTAGGCACTGCATGGTGTAGATGTTTGTCTTGTTTTTAAGAAACTCTGTGTTTTACTGAAATAGCGCATACTAGTTTTACTTCATTTCCTATGTCAGTTAAGCTAAGTTCTGCCACACGTACTTACAGCTGCTTTCAATTCTGTAGTATTGGATGCACGTTTTTTTCCTGTTCATATTCTCATGTAAAACGCTCGTGAGGTATGAGGTTTAGCTGAAACGTTCTGTGGGACGTTTCTTTCTTTCTGCTGATGAAAGCAGGATAAGAGAAGAGCTCCGGCATGCTTAAGCCAGCGTCAGCTTGTGGTATTGTGAGGTGGAGTTGCTGGTTACACTCTGAACACTTTGATTTTTTCAGTGTGCCAGAACCAAAAGCTTCATACTGTATCCAGCCAGGAGGGGAAAATAAGGTTCTGATGAGAAATGATTCTGGAAGATCAAATACATCAGCAAAACAGTACTATCTAAGACAATCGAGATATCTGCCTGGTAAGGGGAAAAGTCAGCACACTATAGATTGTTCACTGCTTGTATTTTCCATGTACAGTATGTTTAAACTTCAGGTTTCACACTGGATAATCTTGCTTTTCATACCCAGGCTAAATGTTCTTGTTTTGGACTAAATGCCTTTCCAAGAACACATCTCACCACAACTGATGCAGAAGGTCCTGGCTATGTAACGGTGGGAGGGAGCTCAATGTTGCTTGTCCAGCACAGAAGTTCCCAGGACCTCTTACGACCAGTAGCATATAAAGCCCTCAGTAATGTGAATCCAAGATCCCTTGGACACCTAGGAATATATCCTGACAGACCACGAGCAAGTGTATCTGAGGAGTGAAGAAGCAACCCATGTGTAGTGCAGCGATAACTTCTAAATAAGAAATCACTTCTCTAATGCTTAATAGGATGCCCTGAGAGTTTGTTCAAAAGACAAAAATAAAAAAAAAAAAGAAGCTTCCCTATCTAATGGTAACAAATGGAAAGTTAATGTATGCTTCTTATATTTTTGAAGCCTGCTTCTAATGCCTATTTTTATTATAATAGTTTTCAATGAGGATGGCATTGTTGCTCAGAAGAACCCACTTTAGAGAACAGTTCCAAGGAGCATATTTGTTATTTATCCACATTACTTCAGTTCTGCTACCACTCGATTTGAGAGCTGCTTTCATGCTGTGTAATCCCATTAACTCATAACCCAGTAATGCTCATAACGTGCTGAAGTAACAAGAACTTCTTTGTCCTGCCTTTAAACTTATCCTATCAATAGTTTATTTTCAGCCATGAGAACCCCAGTTTTCAGTAGGTTTATTTCATTTCTGTTGAGAGTCAAAAATATCAATAATAAGGTTATGATTTTATAGACAACACGTAACTGCAGTAAAACAGCTTTAGAAGTTCTCCTGAAAGTGTGAAAGGAGTTGTTCTGAAGTCAACATCTCTAAATTTCATGGCTTAGTTGAGAAAAATAACCTAATCACTGGACATTGTTCTTTGTCTTATATTAACGATGTTTACATTATGCTACCGTTGCTTTAGTGTTCTAGGAATGTCCAATTTTCATTGGTTGAATCACGCTTGGGAATCAACATTGATAGCACTTGCCATAATTTGTTTTTTAAGGTGTAAACTCTAAGAGTGTCTCTTTAGTAGCAGTCAATAAAGAAGGATCTCGTGGAACGTGGAACAACCAGTTGTTTTGTAAACCAGTGGCACAGGCTGGAGAAGGACTGTCTTGCAACAGAAATAATACAGGTAAAAGTGTAATCAAAAGTACTCCTGTTGTTTGGCATCGTACTTGATTTAATTAGTTTACTTAAGACCTTCTGGTTTAACTTCTGTTGTCAGGCTTGGCATCTAGGCTAATGTGGTTATTTATTTATTTACTTTAAACTCTTAAAATACTTTCATACATAAGCTCCGTCTTTTGCTTTCAGAGCATAAAGGCAGTATAGACCAGCTCCTAGAAGAAAGTTCTGTAAAGACAAATTTTGTCTGTAATCCTCTTACGCTAATTATCTTACTGTGTTAATTTAAGCAAATAGTTTGACCTCGTTACTGGCTGGTCAGTGTGGTGTGGAACACTGTAACAGAGCAGTCTCCCCTGCGAAAACAAACAAGGTGGTGGCTGGTAAGCTCCCGTAATGGAAACGCTGCCTAATATTCTAACCGAGTCATTGAACAACCTAGCAGCTTGGTAGCTGCACGAAAAGTCCCCTTACTTTCAGCAAGGAACTTGCAGCAAGGTGCCTTTTGCACTACGTTTTGTGAAAAATGCTGTTTTCAGCATTTTCAGCTTGTGATTTATTATGCATTTGTATGACTGGAATGGGATTGCACTGCTGGTAAATTACATTTTCATACCCTTATTAAAAAGGACTTCAAAAAGTAACTCGTTAATGTGACATTTCCTGCTTGTAAAAACACAGGAGTGTGACGTTATAGTTACAGAAATGCCAGGTATTTATTCTTTCTTGCTTTGCTTTTCCTCATTTCTTTGATATCACCTAGCCAGATTCTTCATTTACTTTTTCTAAAATTCTCTCTTTCCATCTTTTTCTCCCTTTCATTTTCCTGGTCTACAGAAGAGAACTTACTTATTATACCAATTGAAAAACTATCATGCAAAGAAAGGTTGAATGAAAAATTAGAGGATCCAAAAGGTAATTTATACTAATTATAGCTGGCTTTTTGCATATTTCATGTTTGTTTTACTTTTTTTTTTCATATAAAATTGCACTTACAATGCAGATTCCAAATGATCACATACTTCATTTTCAGTTGCAATCTATTCTGTCAAACCTTGCTCTCTTCACTGTCTGATTTTAGACCAAGCCTCTTTAGGCTGAGGGAGTTAAGGCAGAGGGTCTACCTACCAATGCGCTGTGTGGTAGCAACTCGTGCAGTGACAGGCAGAAGCAGGGAAACAGCAGAGGCCCACCTTATTGACCACTGTGTGACACAGTGTGCAAAACTGCTGCCACTGTGAAGCAGTCGGCTAGATGAGCTCAGGTAAAAAACATCCCTGTATGTAAGGTCTGTTTGTTTTTCCTACTGACAAAATTGTTTCACTTCTCCATCTGCATCTAAACTGAGTGAGTGAGTGTTGTTATACCTAAGGGGGCAAGTCAACTGCATCAGCTGATGCTTTGAAGTGCGAGAGAACAAAGTGACTACATGTACACTTACTAAATTCCTTTAAATGACATCGGAATGTTCAGTAAGCAATTTCCTAACTTTTCTTCTGGACTCAGCACTTCAGAAGATAAAGTAGACATTATGATAAATTAATTATAACCCAAAGCATGCAACTGCACTGTTGCTGGGTAATGGTGAAGAACTGATTCTGGAGGACGAGCACATGCATCTTTTGTTCACTGCTTGTTCGTAACAGCACTTGGCGCTTGCACCACGAACTGCATTCAAATTCATCAGTTATACTGATCTTGCACAGATGTTGGTGGAACTAACCTCAATGTAAGAGGGTGGAAACTCAGGTTTCCAGGCAGCCTACATCATATCTAAACACGCTCCTCGCTGCAGGCACTGTGAAGCTGGAGGAGCTTCACTGTGATGACCGGTTTTGCAGCTCATAGATCCACTGCGCTGAGCTCTGACACCAGCACAGAAGGCTGGGGGTGTTTGTGTGAGGAGCAGCATTTGGGGATCGCACCGGGACCAGGGATTAAGGAGCCAGAACAGCTTTGTCAAACTGCATGTTGTGTATTTTACCAACACTACTGCAGGAACCACCCTGAAGTTTAGTATGACAGAAGTGCTGACACTTGATAAAGGTCACATTAAAACCGCTGTGTGGCCTAGTAGTTCCCAAAACTTAACACTACCCAGTACAGCACCACGATACCAGAGAAAGCACTTCTCTTCAAATGTTGTGCCAGCACACAGTTCTTAAGGCTGTCTGCTTGATGACAGACATGGAGGTGAGAAACCTGCTTGGAGCACAGAGTCTAAATATTGTAATAGATCCCGCAGCCATTGTACAGTAATTTCAGCACTGTTTGTGTGTAAATGCACGACGCTTTCAGCTTCCAAATGAGGATGATTACGTCAAACACTGCATTAAAAAAAGATAGATACGGACCAAACCCAAGCACAGTAAAATTATAACGAGGCTTCAAAAGAGAGGGGAATTAGATCTTACGTTTGTAGCAGGCCTTTAACCAGCTAAGTGAAGTTCAAGCAGTGCACCTCTTATCACAAGAGAAGTTTGGTTCTATTCTAAGTAGATTTCGGCCAAATCTTGTGAGCACAGGAGTACAGCTGAGCACTAATTTTCAAATGATGAAGAGCTTAAACCTGCTTCCAGTAAATAAAGTAGCTGTAAGTAAAAGGTAGGATCCTGTCTTCTCTAAAACTCAGTGTAAACCCTTGCTATGTGAACTAAGTTTAATTAAAGTACTAATGAGATGTTCATGCTGCTCTGCTGTCTTTCGTCTCAACTGAAATGATTAAAACTCTGTAATATCAACAGGAAATCCTGACTTAGTAGGAGGTGCTGCTTACAACCCACCAGGAGGATACGTCCCTTCCTTTCATAAAAAAGAAGTTGGATCAGCTGGACAGCGGATACAGCTAGCTCCTCTTGGTCCATCCATATCAGGTAGGAAACATCCTTGTAGCGTATGAATATTACAGAAAGATAAATGTGAATTTCCCATGCTTCCTAAAATATTTATTAACCCTTAATAAGGTTTTCCTCAAGTTCTGTAAATAAAATTACTGGGCATGATTTTTTCCTAACACAAGTGAACTGAATGCAAGTATCTAGAGGCAATCGTGATACCCAGAGAAAGAAGTGCTACTATGACATGTTAGGTAAAAGAGAAAACAAATGTGCAAACCTTTTATTATTCCAGCTTTGGAGAATCTGCTAAACTAATTTTCATTAGAAATTGAGGGCTAGGCAAAACTGTACAAATATGCACCTCCATAACTCTGTGGTAAATGATCATGTGGACTGGACACAAGCATAAATGCATGATTTACACAGCTAGCTGGAAATGCTACGGTCAGCAGCTAGTTAGCACGAAAAATAGGTACATTCAGGCTTAAACAAAAACCCCTCATATTTAAATGGATTTGGAGGCATTTTCTTGACAGACTTTCATGTAGCACATGGCAGTCCTGTCTGGGGCCTTCTGAAGTATAATGCCACTTAATGCCACTGCATGATGTTGACCCATGCTTACAGTGGCCTCAACAGTTTCAAAAAAAAGGCAAAGACCTCCTTCAGGCGACTTAGTAAATTCACAAATAACGTTACAGATGTTGTACAAAGTGCCGATGTTGCTACATTATAGAAGGCAAAAGCCAAACAACATGAGTTTATTGATGTTATTACTATATACTTTTTCAAATATTTGAGATAAAGAAGGAGGAACACTTCATTTCTGTAGCAGCTTTGTGATAGCAGCTTGATGGAAATTCAGTGAAAAACTCTACGATTCTGTTTTCTACAGGAATTGTTGCAAAACAGGTATCCAGTAGACGAGAATTACTACTAAGATGCACAAACTCTAGGAAACATTAGCCTTATCTGAAAGCCAGCATAGACAGCATATCAGAGACCAAAGCATCCTGCTGTGTTAGCAGCCTCGAGTACTACAAGGCAGCTTCCAGCTCTCGTTCCGATCTGTGAAGCAGTGAAATGCTTTTTTAGCCATCATTAATTCTGAGTTCTTGTTCCTTTCAGATTATTCCTGGAAAACCAAAGCTGCTCGTGCTCACTTAGCAGGTCCTGCTTACACCTCAGCAGCAAAACCCATGAATGTTTTAACTCACGCACCACCGATGCAGCCAGTACATGGAAGAACAGACTGGATGGCCAAGTATGGAGGGCACAGATAATACCTGCACAGGATGGCGTTTCCTACAGGGGCTGCGTTCAGTTATTCTGCACTGCAAACCCGGAATGCCTATTTGCTCTAACTTTTCCTAGACTATGCAATTGTAACAAAGGAAAAAAAATGACCTTGCGTCCTATTACCCCTGGAAGAAAAATCACATATTATTATTTAAAATACCAGCTATAAAGTTGAATTTCATCAAGTATTGTAGAACACATCTTGCCAAATCTACTGGGTATTTAAAAGCAATGAGTAGTAGATTTCACCCAACATTTCTCTATAGATCACTTCCTCTTGACAACTGTTACAGTTGTTTGCTGTACACAAAGTCCACCTTTGACAGACGCTGCCTTCATGTACACAAGCAGCAGCTGCACGTGGGGCTAAAGCACAGCAGCACCAGGCTCTAGGGCAATCTGCTGGTTCTTCGCTAGAAAGATGAGAGTGAAAGCACAGGCTGGGCTTTGTGACACCACGGTGTCATACAAGGATTTCAGAGCTCACTCGTACCTCAGAGTTGCTTAGGGTCTGTAATGTGCAAACATTCATAATGGCAATGGGAACTCCTTGTAGCTGGACATAAGCAATCCAGTGACAAATGCTACAGATGGGGAATCCAAAACCATGACTTGGAAGCAATACTGGAAAATAGCTAAGCAAGTAAGGAATGCTATGCTTACCGAGCTGTAGCGAAGCTTAAAATTTGACTCTGCTGTTATAATTAACCTATGACCATTTTCTGTCAAACATCTGTGGAAGAGATTTACATCTCCCTTGTTGAAGGTGTGTCACAGTGATGCTTCAGGGAGCCTGAATCACTGCAGTCTTGTCAGTTGTTCCAAGGGTGAATTAGCCAAGAAAGGCCTAAGTCAACTGTACACATCTGACTGGGTGATGAAATCAAACTGCAGACCTGTCCATACCTTGAAGAAGTCCAGTGCTCTATGTGAGGGAGGCAATCAGGCTGTTCCTCAGAGGTTACTTTCTGTATAGATCTTAAAGACCAGCTTAAGCCCCTGAGAACACACAAACTTTAATAATGCAATACCTCTGTGCTCATGTCATACACTCCCTGGCATCTATGCTAAGTTTTATGGTAATATCCTGCAAGGGACCATGCAATGTACAATAAATCTTTTTATAAGATGTTGGTCTAGGCTGCTTCTGTTAACAGCTACATTTAGAATAGATGCTTTGGACTTAACAGCTATATTAAACATGCCATTTTAAAGTTCAAAATGTGTGTCCTCTTTAAAGATGTAAAGCTGATAACGATTACTTTAGGCGTTGTAGAAAGAAAGGGATTTGTATGCTTTTTCTAACAGTATATGAAGTTTCAATTCCTGTTCTTGACCTAATGTGCTGCAGTACACGGGTTGAGTCAATCTCAACGGAAGCATAGTACCAGAAAGTCACCTGAAGAAAATGCCACTTAGATAGGGATAAGGATCTCTGGTTAGTAACACACTAGAAACTTTAATTCACTTGTTGGTCTCAAGATTTGTAATTCCCTTAGCATGTGAAGATCTGTTAGTACTGTTCAAAGGCATCTTAATTTATTTGTAAAATACACCTGTAACTGGCTGTGGCAATGAAGGCCAACGTCACACCTTCTAGAACAGTTCTGGTTCATAAATGCACTGGTTTCATGTCTGAAAAACAAGAGAAATGAATCACTCATCTTCCCTAAGCTATACTGAGGGCCATAAGTATAGCTTCACCCAAGGTCTCACTGCACTCAAGGCCAGCTGTAACCCAAGCTGTATGGCCTGGGACCAGGCTGCTGGCAGCTTCGCTCAGTAGCTGCAGCGCTGCCAGGGCCCTTGCCCTTGGCACAGCTACGTCCACGCCTGGCCATGTCCCTGCTGACTGGAACCCCATCTGCTGGCCTGAGGTCGCGGCTTGCCTCCAACCCTGCCTTGCCTCTGCGACCTGCCTGGCAGATCACTGCACTGCTGACAGCCCTCAGATCCTGCCGCTGGACTTGATCTCCACGTCCTGTTCAGGCAGCATGGGACCGTGCCATTCCCAGTGAGGTCGCTGTCCTGCCTGTCGACTCCCAGACCACCTGCTCCTATGAGAAACCTACTTCTGCTGCTCCCTGACAGGTACTTTTCCCCATCCATGTCCAGAGCCTAAGATTATCTTAACAAGAAGGGAAGGAAAAAAGGGGAAAAAGCAAAACGAAACCACAAGATGTCACCCTCCCGCTGAGGTACTCACCCAATGTTTAGGGACCTGTGAGCGAATGAGGCTCCAGAGCCTCACTAATCTAACAGATCCACCCCCCTGCTTTGATCTCCCACAGCACCAGCCACCAAAGAAAGGCTGAGGAAACCGAAGATCAGGTTGTGTGCTGAAAGGGACATAAGATAAATGAGACCAGAAGAAGGATGCACTACCATCCACGTGTAGCTCCCAGGATTGTTTCTGCATGGCAAGTTTATATTTAGAATGATTTCAGGCAACAGAGCACTTCTGAGGGAATCGTCTGAGCCCCTGAGTCTTTAAATAAACTTTCACAGTTTTTCAAATCTGAAATAATTTCTCTCTGGAAAAAAAAAAATAATAATAATAATTTAAAACTTGTCTTCATATATAGACTGTATGCTTTTTCCTCTGGCTCCACCCCCTCCTCCTCCCACGCAGTTCATGTAATTTTTCTACTTACGAGTCCCTGTATTCAGGGAATGGAACAGGGATAACTTACACAATTCCTGTTCACAGACGCATCCAGACCCCAAAGAAAAGGCACCAAAGACCAGATGAACGATTAAAGAAAAAGTTGTGTAGAATGCAAGTTTGTAACAATAGTTTGTTGGTTTATTTAGAGTAACATCTTAATTCTCTTGAAATGCACGTGCCATGACTACAATTCAGCAGTACCTAATGAAGCATAGTTTTGATTTCTCTTAGAAATAATAATCTGTAAAAGTGAAATGATCGACATTTAGCTGGGCACTTTTGCCCATAAATAATTCTAAGTAACAGGTTTACTTTCATTGCATTACAGTAGAAAGTTGACACACTGCTCCATGATTGTGTTTTACAGGCCAAGGTGCTAGCAGAACGAAGTCCCTGACTGACAAACGTGATGACCACATAAGCTGCAGGGAAGCGGGAGGGGAAAGGTGACAGAATAAGCACACTTGTTATAGGAAATGTTAGTGAGAAGTTGGCAACTTGCCTCCCATTGTTTCAGAGGTATAAAGGATGTTAGAATGGTAAGCCCAGATGCATATTTAAGCTTCATTCCTGCAGCTGTCTGCATGCAAGGGCCAGGAGGCCTTTGCCTACAGCAAGCTGCAGGACCAGAAGCTAAACTAATACCACAGTCACGTTCTTGCTTCCGCTTTGAAAGAGGAAACAAGGGCTCTCAATTCGTCTCGTTTAGAGACACAACCCACATGCGTAAGGATATGGAAAACAGTGCACAGACAGCAGTGTCTCCTCCATTTGTGCGTAGTGCATTCAGGCAGTTGCATTTGCAGGCTTCTCAATCTGAATCTTCACATGACTTGATACAGACTTACGGCTTAAGTGGCTTTTCCATGATGTGCAGCCCAAGTCGTCCAACCATCAGTAAACTGTTGAACAGAATATTTGCTTAAAAACAAAAAAAGGGGGCAAAGGGGACAAAAATCTCCAAGAACAACACCAAAGAAAACATTGATATGATTTCATTATTTCATTTAGCTGAACTCCAACAGAAGACTTCATTTTTCACAGAACTTATCACGTAGCGTTTTTAAAGCAATATAATCCATGTATAGGTCAAATAAAATGCTGATTCAGAATACAGATGAGAACAGAAGACATGTGACTACCTGACACCAGCAATCAACCCAGGCATGGCTTTTCTGGAGTTGTAAAATCTCATTCCCATGACAGCAGACAAGGTTCCAGATGCCACTGACAAAAGAGAAGCCGGGTCAGAGCTGTTCCGGAAAGCAGGCCTGAAGCACCGGCGCAGCACCACAGCACTGTAACACACTTAGTGGTGCCAACAAGCAGACATGTGTACAAACAAGAATGCCTCCCTCCTCCCCACAAAAGCAAGTATTGTACTTATTTCTGTTAAACACTAGAGCAGTTGTGAGCTTTGCAGCAGCTATGGAAAGCATGCTTCACTGTTCTTTAGAAGAGAGTAGACCTAATGAGCTAGACTGCTGCCTGCTCACCCATAACCCCCAGTCCTCAGTGTAAATCACCAGCACCCCCCCAGTTTCTCCTTATTTGCACAAGAAGAATGATTATTTACTTGAATACAGATAGTGTAAAACCTGCCAGAAAGCTGGGCTGGTGATAAAGATCGCTACGTGGGAGCCAAATGTTATTACCTTTCCCACCTGATGTAGGGTGACCAACCCAAAGCTCCGCTGGAGCCACAGCTGCACATCACAGGAGGGATGTAGAGGATGAATAAGCAATGTTGCTGGGCTGGGACACCACGCTGCCTTCAAGGGGACCACTATGTCTGCACATATGGAAGCTGCTTATCTTTCTGTCACAACGTTGTCTAAGAACTAGTGCAGGAGATGCACAGCTACTCCAGTCTAGTACGCAGTAGGAAGAGAGACTGCAGAAGTAGAAGCTAAGCCAATACTGCTGTGCTTCACATGGAGCTGTGTGCTGCATTTCATTTCTTACTGACCAGACCACCTAGTCCTCTGCAGTATCATCTGCCAGGGGCCCCATAAAGACCTTCAGCACATCCAGTGATCGAGTCCCATTGCAAACAGTCACTGTAGTGCTAACAACGATGTGGTTATTGAGCTAGAGGTGAGCAGAGAGCTCACCTAGTGCCCCAGGGCAAGAGCAGCTCCTCACAAGTACTGGCCTGACTCAAGTCCTGCAGTGAGGGAAGTTCCCTCAGGTTCACCTGATCTCTTCCAGTGCTTCCCAACACTTCACACTGTCATTGTATCCCTTTGCTTCACCTGAAGGGTTTGCTGCCAGCTAAGCCCACAACTTCTTGTCCCATCTGTTGTAAGCAAGGAGTATAGACTGTTCCCTCCTTTCTTTTGGATGCTTCAGACCTCCTTGCACAGCGTACACTAAAACTACATTACACATCAAAGCACACTGTTCTGCAAAGCTGCTTGTGCAACCAATATTCCATAAAGCCACACACTGCAGTGTCACAGAATTTTGGCTATTGCAGAAACGTTTACTCCATGACCACAGCTCAAAGTGCTCCTTCATAACCATTTTTCACAAGCGCTCCCCGTGCCTGCATTCGTTTAACGCGGTACATCGCCTGGCGCTGGAGATACCTATTGGTCACCAAATCTGGCTTCCACAGACACACCATGGCTCCAGGAGCTGGAGCTCTTACACCAACACCTCCCGGCTGTGGGCAGGAGGCCCTGCCACCATCTACAGCGTTTGTATAAATACAGGGGCACGAACTGGCTGGAAGGTGCTAGAAGCATTGTTGCTGTGCACACCGCTAGCAGTAAGGTTTAGTGCCAAGCACTTACCAAGAGAAAGCCACACATTCTTCGGATCTTTGGACTGCTGGTAGGCACCTAGTCCTGCTAAACCACCAAAGAGAAGACCAGCCACTAGAGATGGGACGCTACCTAGAATAAATGAAAGGTACAGCATTTAAGGGAAGGACATGCACAAACCGAGTCCCACAACCAAACCAAAGCACTTGCATGTTCATGCTCATTACTAAAAAGTCACAAAAACAATCTGAATCAAAAGGCTTTTTTTTTTTTTTTTTAAGAATTAATAAGATTGCAGACCTCATTCACGGACCATTTCCATGTGGCACAATGTGCAGGAACTGCTCCCTGCAGCGAATCACGGCCATCTACTCAAACGCCTGGCACAGGCAGGCTGAACCCTGAGCTCCCCCACTGGCTCCCAAGCGCAGCCACCCAGCCGGGCCTTTCAAGGACAGGCTCGGAGCTCACGAGGTCACCCCGCCAACCCGCAACGCCTGCCAGAAGCGCCCAGGCACCTGCGGCAAAGATGGCCAAACTAAAACCAGACAGACCCGCCGCTGGAGGAGAACAGGACCCGGGCACGCCGCAGGTCCCACGCACAGGGGGCCGCCACCGCTTCAGCGACAACTGAACGCTTTTAGCAGCAGCCTTACGCCAGCGCCGGGGTGGTACGTCAGCATCGGCAGCCTCGACCCCCGCAGCGATCGCACCGGCCCCGCGCTCCGCGCTGTCTCCTCCGCTCTCCCCGCGGCTCCCCCGGGCGCCCCCCGCTCCCTACCTGCCCTGGCGTAGCCGACGACGCCCCCGGAGGCCACCAGCGCCGCGTACCCGAAGCCGAC
>VXAV01003362.1:4104-36358 GCA_013399715.1 Alectura lathami
TGCAAAACTGTGCTATGTCTTTCCAAGCACTCACTGTTTGATAATGAAGAACAGCTTGATCGCTGAGCAGATTTGCAGAAAACTGCCAAATACATGTACATCATAAGGGTGTCGTTCAGTACAGGACGTCCTGGCATTGTGGGCTTACAGTAGAATAATCAGGAAACTTTCAGTAGCTAAGTTTGTCAATAATATTTTGACAATATGGGAACAATTATTAAATCTGCCAATTTCTGCAAAACTTCTGTTAGAAAAAATTCTTCCCCCTGGAGCAGCATTTCTGATTAAAAGTTAGAAAAAGAGTTAGATGAGATCAAAGCTCGAGCTGGAAATAGACTAGTTCCGGGATGCACAGTGGAACAGGGAGATCCTAAGGGGCATCATGGTTAATTCAAAGACCTTGAGATGAGATTCAGCTTCCCTTTATGGCACTGGGCTGTACGAGACGTAGGTTCAAATTCCTAAGCCAATCACTAGTCAGAAGTTTGTGCGAAGTAGAATCTCTCTCAGTCCCTTCTGTAAGAAAATCTTGATAGGGATCCACCCAAAACCAGCTTATTGTCTGACTGCAGCCTTGTTTGGGATGCATAAAGACGGTGTGTAAGTACCTGAATCGTTATCTCCCAGGCTGAAGCTGTTCTAACTAACGCTGCACCACGTGTGCTAGGGGGACATATCTTTCCTCCTCTTCCTTTCCATCACCCCATATTCTCTTGTTCATTAATATGAGAGGCCTCATTGTTCTTCTAGTGTAAGTGGACAGAAAAAGCCACATATCCATATATATGTAAGATATGTATTTTAGGTCTTTGAGTTTTGCAGAATGTAAAAATGCTTCCCACCTGACTGTGACACAGTTCTGTGACGCAGTGTTGTATAACTGCGTGCCGTGTTTTCCCTTGTTGCTGGGAAGGACTAGGTTCTTATTTTCCTTTTTGCTGGTTGTTGACAGGCATCTCTTGAGCATACTGAATTTCTTTTGGCATTCTAAATATTCAGGTAATTTCCCCAGTTAACCTACTTAGAATTTAAATTCAGGAGATTAAGGAGAACTCAGCTACAGAAGTGTTCAATGCCTAGGTGCCTTGCCTCTATTGCACAACCCACAGTTCTAATTTAGGCATTCAGCCTTCTTGAATGACGTATGGGATGAGTTATGTATCTAATTAAGGCAGTTACAAAGACTGTATCTGCAGTGTGAATAACCTGAACCAGGCAATTAAAAACAAGCACACAGATGCTTATTGGAATCTTAAATACCTTAGCTTAGTAGGTCAAGCTCTGTCTTGCAAAGAACAGTATCATAAAATAATAGAACTATGGAATGGTTTGGGTTGGAAGGGACCTTAAAGACCATCTAGTTCCAGCCTCCCACTAGACCAGGTTGCTCAGAGCCCCATCCAGCCTGGCCTTGAAAATGGAAATCCTTTCTTTTAAAAGCATGTCACAATTTAATTCTTTCTTTCAAAATAGCAATGCTTGCCTCTTTTTGATCTAAAATTTAGGGTTAGAATAGAGGTCTTGGCTGTAAAGTATCGACTAAATGCCCTTTCCTGTCTGAGTGTATTAAAATCCACGTCTCCCACTTCCTTTGGAATCGTAAGATGTTGACAAACATTTAAATTGGAAGAATGGCTCTTCAGGCCTTTCTGTTCTTGTTTGTGCTACCAATTAAAATATGAAAGTGTGCTCTCTGTAGTAATTTCTGTCAGGCCTACTGAATCTTAAAATATTTCATGCAAAATGGAAGAGCTTCATGAGGGAGATACGAAGGGAGCTGCCTGCAGCAAGGTTCCCAAACTCACCAGGACAGCAGGAGGTGTGTTACATTGCCCTCAGACTGCTACAGCGGGACTTGTGAGCCAGACAGAAGGAACTTGTGTCATTGCCTGTGTTCGTACCGTGGGTTTGACAGCCATCTAACCAATCTGCCAAGGGGTGGGAAATGTCAATTTGAATCCCGTTAGGCAGGGGAGGAGATTGAATCAAGGTCTACTGCCTACAGATGTGAATTTTGTGCTGCTGGATGACAAGCAACCCCTGTCCCTGTGTGGACCCCAATTAACAGTCTTCCAGTTGCCCCATGGAGGTACTATAGGCAGCGGAACACCTTGTAAGAGATTTGAGGTGGGCCTAGAGGAGCATGGTACTAATGCAAAGCTACATTAACCAGAAATAGCCTTACTAGGGAGCTATGCTTACAAAAAAATCCGTGTAATTTGCAGATGTAGCTATAATTTGTAGTGAGGCTGAAAGACCAACTTTCATTACTGGGAAAAGAAGTCTGAAATAAGAGCAGTAAGCTTCAAGTACAGGATGAACATAATTGCTTTGACTTTAACTGCGTTATCTTCATTAAACCATTTAAGACCATGATTGGTAATTTATACAGCAGAGTAGGATGTAACCAAGCTCAGAGGTAGTAAAGGTAATTTTCTATTTCTGGATGAGATCATTTCAGCAGTATTTTTCAAGTTTGATTGAGGTCTCTAGTAAGGTCCAAGAAATACAATTAAGTGGCTAACATCACATGGGCTTGGGAAGGGTTTTTGCCTTTCTGGGACAGTAGCTGATTTAAAAGCAAAGTTTAAGAAGTGGGTGAGAAGTTAAGACTTCTGTGCTCCTTCAGAGGGAAAAGGATGTTTTCTTTGAAATGAAGTGGAAGAAGAGCTGTAACATCTGAAAAACTAGCTTGTTTATGATGCCAACTAATAAAGAATGTTATTCTGAAAATCATAAAAAAGAATGTTGGAAAGCGGAGAAAAGAACCCATTTTGCATAGCTCTTTCATGTAGGAAAGGAGTGGGTGTCAAAAGCATAGAATAATTTTCTGTGGCTTATTTACCAGCTACCTTGCACATAATGAAGTTTCTTCTCAGCAGAGCAGCTCAGAGGACAGTGATAGGAATTCGTAAGGCCCACGTTAACCCCTTCTCTCTCCCTGCCTCTTCTTTTCCTGGAAAACTGCATTCAAGGCAGTTGCTGACCTGTTATGTTGGGTGTTCCTTAACACTCTTTTCCTTGCTTAAGACTGATGGATTGCCGTCCGGGCTGTTCGCTGTTGGTATTCAATTTTATTTCACAGCCTGTTTCTGAATCACATGGTAGATTTTGGTTCTTTGGCCCAGAAGTTATAATGGTGGCTTTCCCGGCTTTGGGGGAGATGATTTCTGTGCGTCTGTGAGACATGACATTCACCTATGTAACCTGAAATGCATTTTCACAGCAGGTCAGATGATTGGAACTCTAATGCAGGAATTTGGCTGTGGTGATTTAGTCCATTGATGTTTATAAATAACCCAAGTTCGATTCTGAGACAGCACTGAGCAGAGGAAGTTGTTTCATTTAGTAGATGATGTGGTTGCTGAGAAGCTCTCTTCTTGCCCGGGAGAAAGGAAATGCTGAAGAGGCAGTATGTGGAGAGGCAGGTGGAAGTGTGGGGGAACTTGTTTGTTAGCCGCAAGAGCAACACGCAGCTGGGCTTCGGTAAGTAGGGCTTCTCAAAGCCCTATTTGCGAACGGAATGAACTCCTGTGGAGTTGTGAAGTTGTATCGAGTGAGGTTATCTATTTTTAAGTTTAAGGAAACTTAAGGATGCTCATTCACTACTGCTGTTGTAGTCCCACTGATTCTATTAGTGTTGCATAGGTACAGGTAAGGCCAACCTGTCCATGAGCACTGTGGGTTTCCTCTCACAAATGGATCAACATACATTAGCTGAACAGATTGTAGTGCTCTGACTGCCTACCTGAACACCGGCATGTTTGCAGTGCTGCCCCAGTTTTAAAGCTTGGAGGTCTTCTGACATTCTTACTCTGACTGATTTGGAGGAATGACAAGAAATGAAATTGGAAATCTTTATTAGAAAAAAAAAAAAGCTAAAAAGCTTTTGCAGATCCAGGTGGATTCTCTTGAGACGTTTATTTTCTTCTCTTGTATTACTAAATGCAAATTTGAAAATAAATCTGGGTACCCACCAACATATAAACTGAAGGCTCATTTAAAAAGAGTAATGAATTATCCCCTAACCTAATAAACCTGTGCTTAGTTATCACACAGATTCTATAACCTATTGTTTTAGACTAATAGCATGACTAGGTGCCAAGTATTGTGTTACTGAAACAGAAAAGACAATTACAACACCTTAAATCAGTCACAAAGCTACATATTTAAGCTGATTTCAGCTTATGTTGATAGCATAACGGATGGTTCCACTCCTGTCTCCCCCAGCAACTTGGCTACGCATTCCCAACCCTTCTTTGTGCCAGGATCAGCACTGGTGTAGTCACACCATCAGCTGGATCAGAGAGCTGGCTGGAGAGACTTTGTTTTGGTGGGACAGGTTTTCAACCAGGTGAAGTTTTGATCCAGATCTCGATGCCAGTCTCTTGAGAGAGCTGGACTGTTCCTTTTAATGGCACTGTGGACATAGATGAACTGATTGAGAAGCAGCACTTTAAGTTTTGAAAAGCTCTTCTTGGACCAGAATACAGAAGGAGAGGTACTCAGTCTGGAGTTCTGACTTGCATACAGAAAATCAGATTCAACTGCCGTTATGCATCATTCCATACAACCAAGCTAACTGCTAAAGATTTCTAAAACAGGTTAGAGCTATATATGTTTACTGCAAATACTCTTTTCTGCCTATTGTGTTTTCATAGTGTCACAGAATGGTTTAGGTTGGAAGGACCCCCTGGGCCCATCCGGCCCAACCCCTGCTCAATCAGAGACACCCAGAGCAGGGTGCCCAGGACTCTCTCCGTACAGCTTCTGAAGATCTCCAAGGAATTTTACATGGGGGCTGTGATAAATATATTCTTGAAGTAATACTTCAACTTGAATCTTTTTACATCTCCTCTTTCATAAATATTCTTGTGAGATGAAGTACTTGGATTTATGTCAAACGTACTGAATTGGCGCCATCTGCATGTTGCATATCTGAACAGTGTGTCTCCTGCATCGTTTGGTAGCAGTTTGTAATACTAATACTTTACTCCTAGTGAGTACTGGAAGTAACAGTATATACAGTTGCATGTATAGTTGTATGTCTTTTTGACATGATAAAGCCTCACCTGTAGGTCAGCTGGGGAGATCTGTGCTATGCGTAGTGTTAGTGCTGAAGACCTAGGAAGCCTTCATGGTTGATTACATTTTATTAGCTGATATAGATATGGTTATAGTCACGTGTCCCTTTGCTTTGCCACGGTAGTAAACCTTGGCTAGGAGTTCTTATGCAGAATTCTTCTATAGGATAGGCAAATACTTGAAAAGAAAATTTGAAGCTCTCGTGTTTTGCCTGCTGACATTTTCCCATTTGAAATGGTGAGTCACTCGAGTTGGTGGAAGTGGGAGGTCACCTGAGTAAGAGATTTCTGGTGTTAAACTATCTCTTCCAAGGCATAAAAGGAGAGACTTGAAATTTCAGTAGGAAACCTAGCTCCACCTTTGAAATTCTGTACAATGTTGATCTGCCGGTGTTGCAGTTTTCTCTTCGTTGGTAGCTGGGGAAGGCTGAAGTGGCTTATCTTGTCCTCTTTATTTCTCCAGTGGAGGGAATCATCTGACTTTGTTCGTTTGTTCTTTAGCACATGCAGATGACTATCCAGGCTCTCCAAGATGAACTCCGGATCCAGCGGGACCTGAACCAGCTGTTCCAGCAGGACAGCAGCACTAGAACCAGTGAGCCCTTTGTGGCAGAGCTGACGGAGGAGAACTTCCAGCGGCTTCACGCAGAGCATGAACGCCAGGCCAAGGAACTCTTCCTCCTGCGTAAAACCTTAGAAGAGATGGAACTGCGTATTGAGACGCAGAAACAGACCTTAAATGCACGCGATGAGTCCATCAAAAAGCTGCTGGAGATGCTGCAGAGTAAAGGTCTGTCAGCAAAAGCCACTGAGGAGGATCACGAGCGAACGAGACGGTTGGCTGAGGCAGAGATGCATGTACACCACTTGGAGAGCCTTCTGGAACAGAAGGAAAAGGAAAACAACATGCTGAGAGAGGTAAGCAGCCAAGCTCTGGAGTCATCTCTGATCTTCATCTCTCCTTCTCCATCTCCTCTCCATTTCATATTTGTAAGGAAAGAATTTTCCATCCGGTCTATAAGCTGTGCTTTATATTTCAGACTTAACAGAAATTGACCCTGTCTTAACATTTCCTTATGGCTTCCTTGCATGTGGTTTCTGGGGTTTTGTGCCTTAGGCCCCACTTTCACCATCGACCCTGTGTGAAACTCTGGATGCGAATTGTTGCACGGTCTGTGAAATGTATTCCTCCATTCTATTTCGGTTTGAGAGGAAGTAACTACCTGTATTTAGGAGAGAGCAGAGAGAAATCTTTGCAGGAGTAATGGATGATTGCTCTACGGTTTCCATGGAAACAGTCATCTTGCTGCAAAGGGTATTTGATAAAACTATTAGCTGCCCTGGATGCACAGCCAGAAAAACGATTACTTAAAGGGACACTGCTGCAAACAGTGCAACCCCTTCCCCCAGCCCTCTGAAAACAGAAAAGGTGTTATTATCTCTGTATGGCACGGTACGGGAATACAGCAACAGGCATTCGTCACTACTAACTATCCAAATCTAATGACAATAAAATTTAGGCTACAGATAACATGAGTATCTTAGAAAAATCAAGTGAGTTATGGTGTTGCCAGTGTCATTCAGTTCCTTGATGTTTAGTGTGTTTTCCACTTGTAGCCCACCAGCCTTCTCAAATATTCCACCACTGCCATCTAAGAGGTTTCAGAGCATGTTGTGTATGTGCACAGGTGTGTGTGTGTGTGTATATGCGCATCCACTAATGATAAGATTTTCTGAAAAGATTATTTAGTATGCATCTCTAGATTGACTGTGTGAATCGATAGCTGTACATGTATGAATAATGTGCGTGTCAATCTAATGGCTTGTTTTATGCATTGTATGTCTATTATGTGGCTCAACACTTTTTTTAAAGCCTGACACAAAAAATTTAAGCCCCTTCTCCACGAAGCCAGAGAAGCAAGGTGTTGCAGAGAGGTTTTGAAGTGAGTGTTTGCAGCACACAAATACCTCCTAGTACATCTCATTGATATGTTTTCCATTGCCCGACCCATTGTACTTGTGCTCTTGTAAGCTTTTATATAAGAAAGCAAGAGCCCATTGCATTTCTGAGCCAGATTTAGGCCAGATTTATTTTTTTTAGAGCAGTAATCTCTTGAGTGTCTGAAGTGAAGATAATATGATTCGAGTTTCTACACTACAGTTTTTCCTTTATTTAGCAACCAATGATAATTCTGTTCCAATTCTTGTATCTATTTCAGGAAGAGCCCCAAATGGCTTCCATTTGTTTCTGCTTCAAGTCCAGCAATGTGAATGAAAAGCTGGCAGGAGCCGTGTAATTTTTTAGGAATGTGGTTTCTTTTGTTTCTTTATCGTGATGAGTAGATGTTGGGAGATGAGGATTCTTGCTTCATTCACACACGTCTGGAAATCATCAATTATTTAAAGTGTAGCGTTTCTGCTAAAAGATTTCCTGGAGAAGATGGAGATGACTATTGATTTTCAAAGTGCAAGTGCCATTTATCTAACACGTTTTAGAGCTGATTGCTCTTTGCTGCCAGCCCACTTCTAATGCACTGAGAAGGATGAACTGGGCATGCTGTGACCTGTAGCTGTTAGTATGGTGTGGATCCAGCCTTGAAGCTGAGCACTGCAGTAGCCTCAGAAGGATGGTGTGATGTGAGAGGTGCCAAACTATCTCCGTATGGAATTGGCTGTGCTGACTGAGCTCAGGCTCGTCCACATGAGCCTGATGCACAGGGGTCCAGAAAGCTGGAGAAAATCAGGGGATGTAGCAGAACTGTAGCTGACTGCATCTGAACCGCGTTTACTAGCTCAGGGCAGTAAATCAGGCAAGTAAACTTGAAGAGTTGCCGAGCACCACGTTGCTCTGCTCTGCAGGATCTGGTCCAGAGTTGCTGTCTCTGCACCACTCCTGGAAGCGTTCTGTGTTCAGATCCTCTCAGGTGTGTCCGCATCACCTCCTCACCTGATCTTCTATTATGTATTTATCTGTATTTCCACATTTTTAGGTTGTTTAAGCCCTTTACTAGCCCAAACACTAACTATGCGATTTTTTGAGCTGCCTTGAAGAAAGCCATCTACTTTCTTGTTTGTTCTGTAACTGGTACTCCCAGTATCTGGAAAGACATGCTGAGCTCTTCTTTAATATTGCTGTTAAGGGAAGCAATCATGTCGAAAAGGTTTTGCTTGAGCTGGGAGGTCAGCATGGACACTTAATGTTCTAACACATCAGAAAAGCAGCGAGAAACTTCAGTAGCAGTTTTGAGCATCTTAGCCAAAGCAAGGCTAAGGTGTCAGAATCCATAGCTACTATTTCTGAGTTACAACTGTATTAAGTTTTTGGTAAAAATATTTGCTAGGAATAATAATAAAAGTCTGTATCCTAAAGGAAAAAGTATCCCTTTGTTTTTCAACTTTGAAGCTTACAGTGCAGAAGGTGATGTTGAGACTCAAGGTCATCAGATGGTGTCTCAGATGGTGCGGGTGCAGTGGCCAGCAGTCTGACCTTAAAAAGTAAACAGAAATTAATTGGTTTCTTCAGCTACTGCTATTACTGTGATTGAACTACAGATTACACTAATTTCCAAAGGAAAAGAAATTCTTAACAGAACCACGAGTCTCAGCTCTCTAGGAACATAACTACATAGCTGTACTGATTCTGCCCTGGGATCCCCTTCATCCAGTGTTCTGTTTTATTTTCTGGCCATGCACAGAGAGCTAGGAAAGGCCAAACAAGATACTTCTGTGTAATTCCATATTCCATACCATTTGTAGCTCAGAGATTTCCTGAACTTCCTGTGATTTGTCAACTTACTGATTTCCATGGCTCTGCCATCCAAGTACTTGCTCAGTGCCTTGTTCAGCCCATGGCATCATCTTGTAAGTGGTTCTGCAGGTCTACTCTCTGCTGCAGGAAGAACCTACCTCTTTTAATTTGGATTTGAACCTGTCTCCCAATATCTTATTCTTGCACTAGAAGAGAGAGTGAACATGTGATCACTACTGGGACGCCTGTGCCGGTCATGATTTTAGATTTCTGTCATATCCCTTCCAAGTCCTCTCCTTTTGCAAGCTCCCAGAACACTGTCTCAGTTTTCCATAGTCAGGTTATTAAATGAATTCTCCTGTAAGTAGGGTGAAGTATCTCCATTACCAATTTAATTTTATTAGACTTTTCCCAAATGTTGTCCCAAATAATGCGAAACTCAAGTAATCTTTCCATGCTAGCACATAGGAAAGATGCTGTATCCAGCATGATGCAGGATGTGTTTGGCAGCTCACTGTTACAGAGGACGCTATCACAAACACGAGATAATGAAAACATAAGTGTCTTATTGAACACCTGGACACAGACGTGGATTTGGTTGCAGTGACTTCACCAGATGACAGTGTGGTTGCATCACATTCTTCCACCCTAGAAAATAAACTTAAGCTTCATAGCTTATAAAAAGATGTCTGCTATTTTGAATACCCCTTCTCAAGTCTTAGTGAAAATTATTGTTACTATTGGTATTCCAGACCCAACTTTCAGAAACAAGATTATTGTCATACCAGCAAGAAATACTTGATGAAATCCAGCAGCTGGACTTGCAGCTTCCAGAATAGCTCCCGAGTGACATTAACTGCCACTTCATTGTCCCAAACTCACCTGCTGCAGAATTATCAGTGATGGCAGTGACAGGCCACAGCTCTAAAGATAACAAAGCTTGCTGTGCTCCTTTTGACATCCTCCCTGCTCCTCCCCAAACACTAGATGCTCTGAGTAGAAATATGTTTTTCTCCACTATGCGCAATAATAGATGCAGCAAATATCAGTGCAACTTATGGAAGAAAATTGTATGATTATATCCACACCTGGTGTTCGAGGGACTAGGAGTGTTATGGTCAAACTACATCTCATTAAGACAGCCCAACACAATTACACCAACTTTGGTTAAGCCTTTCTCTTCTGTGAGTTCCTTTCTCTTCTGAGTTGTTCATTACCATCTGTCTTCAGGAATATGTGTATCTGAGCAAAGACCTGAGACCTAACAGTGTCACAGTCGATGAAGAGGTAACTTCTGAGAGTTTTTGGAGAGAATGAAAATTAGGCCAAACTTCCCATCTGCCTAGAAGAAAGGATAAAAACAGAACCATCTGTATTGTTTCTACCCAGGGGGAGCAAAAATAAACCGCTCAGTGTGTGTTATTGTCAGATAAAGTAAACTTCAGCAGCATTGTCCCATTTTCTTACTCCTTCACTTGGGATATCAGCACAGACTGTACAGCAGTGGTTAATCTGATGACCTGTTTGTCTCTGGGTTGTTAGTGCACATGTTGCACTGCAAGCCAAATATAGCTTTGCTGTGGCATATACTGACTGGAGTCTCCAGAATACAGACACATTCCTGCATTCCTTATGCCCAGACAGGGGTACTCTGGGACGATGTCTCCTATCCTGAGAACTGAGGAGGTTGTGTGAGGGGAAGTTCCCAAATGTGTTCTCTTCTTTTCATTGGCCAGTGTGCTTGTTGCTATCTACTCCTTTGAAGCCTTTAACCCCATAATGCCTTGTCTAACATGCATTCAGAGTGCAGATGGTGCTCTGACCTTTGGCTTTTCCTGGAAAGATGCAAGAGAAGTCCTGCACAGAGCTAGGTCCTGGTCTTGCGCAGCAGTTCTAGCACATGCTAACAATAAACGATGTGCAAGTCCTGCAAGTGGCTTGTGGCAGACTGAGTGTGGCTGCTGTCAGCCCCTTCAGCAAGAGGTCAGAATCAACCCTCCCTTAGCATTCTGCTGGGGGAAGGGAGTGGTTTGCTCAGCCTTTGAGGCCAGGCAGACACTGAAGGTGAGGTGAGGTGTTCATGGAGATGCCAGTGAGAGCAGCACTGCACTCCGTCACACAGAAGGAAACAGCCCTTTGGCTTGGCAGACAAAAGTTAACCACGGAAGTGTAGGGAAGAAATCTGAGCTGTGAATCCAGGTCTGGGGCAGATGGCTGACTGCAGTCCTATATTCACAAAGAGAAAGAAGGCTGGATTCCTAGAAAGCTTCTTCCCGAGTCAGTTCATGCATGACAGCGTGGTGTGGAACGAGGAAGGAGTTACCAGCAGTAGCTTTGCATTTTGCATCAAAAAACTGTTTGGTAGTAAATTACAGGTTTAGTTGAATGATATTTTGATTTTTTTAAGAATTATGGCCATTCAAATGATGCACTTTTAATACAACCAAGTGCAGAACTGAATTAAGGAGTTAGGGATATACTGCTTAACAGATAAAGGAAGGAGGTTGTATGTAAAGCAATCACTGAAATGGATTGTTCATGGGGGCACTCATTTTAAATGAGCTTAAGGAAAGAGGTTATGGCAGAAAAAGCTATTATTTCTTTTCATCTCCAATGTGTTCAAATGGCAGGCCCACAAAGTCCTGTTTGTGAACTGTATTACGGTTATCTAGCATGGCCTTATTACAAGGACTGATCTATATTTGTAGCTATTTTGAATCAAACAGTGCTTGCTGTGTTACAGGAAGTAACACGAAATTTCTGTGAGCACTGTTCTGGCGTCTCCACTTGGGATGTGTGTCACAGGAGAGAGCAGAGGCTCAAGGCTGTAATGCAGATATAGTTGACTTAGCTTTAAATTATCTAATTAGATATTGAGACAGCGAAACAGGAGCAGCACGCCGCGCCGTGCCAGTGTGCCATCGGCGTCCTGAACAGTGATGGTGCCGTTTTAAAATGCCCCATGAAAAGTAAGGTTGTTTGCCTTATCTGAGCAGATTTTAATTATCTGTGACAAGTTTTGCAAAGAAGTTATTTTTCTATGCATGTGTCAAAATTCTTACCCTTTTCTGCTCCAGGCTCAGAGAAGGATTTAGAAAGTTTAATTAGAGCAATTAGAGTTATCTCAAAGAACACTTTTGTCCTATTCCAACATTTTGCAGCAGAAGTAAGATGCACTATTAGAGGGAGGTTTGCAGGGGCATATAGACTGGTTCAGTAACTGGAAGTCTCATGCCATTGTAGGATGGGAGTTAAAAAATCAAATTCCTGCTTTGTTCTGCTGCTGCTTTGTTCTTTTAGCCTTTTAGAGGTTAGCAAGGAGAAATGATTTAAATCAAGGCAATCTGAATAGTTCAGGTGTTAATCAGGATCATGGTTTCTCTAGAAATAGTTTTCAAACATTGAGATTTTGTGGAACAAAAGCTGAGAATTTGGGCTGTTGCAACTTGAGAGCAAAATGTATAAAGAACAAATCATGCATGCATTTTTTAAAAATGCTGTTATAGTTTGGAATGTCTTATGCAACCTACATAAAGGAATGAGAGTTAAAAACATTTAAGGTCATTATTTTCATCCTTCCTCAGTTCAGAGGCTGGTCACATCATAGCTCTTTGAACTAATTTTCAACAAAAAAAAAAAAGCAGGCTGAAAAAGTACTTACTTGATTCATGTCTTTACAGACTACAAAATATCATAAATGCCTTCTGATTCTTATATAGCAAGTTTCTGATTTTTATGGAGTTTAAGTAATATTAAATAATTGTTAGGATTTAGGTGAATGGAAGAAAGCAGAACTACATTCATCCATGAGGGTTTTTTTCCTCTGTATAATAGCTATGATCTCATCAATGTGAAATAATCCACAAAAATTTCAGTGTGCTTATTCATATCCTTTTTTTTTTTTTTTTTTCCAGCTTAGGGGGCTAAAATATAAAAAGATTTTCAATTTGTATGTATTTATTGTGGCATACTAAACACTTGTTTCAAAGAAAATTCTGCTGCAGGAATGAGCTACTTAAGCTTCAGATAGGTCTGGGTTTTTTTGCATTTACAGAAGGCAAACTTTGTAACTCGTTCACATTAGTACCTCTGTCAGCCTGAACTGAGTATTTTAAAACCGTCTCAAACAATTACAAAGGCAGAAACCTGACTGGGATTTATAAGTTTAAAATAATTAAGCTTTAATGTCTTTTGTTATTTTGTTATATTGGGTGATTTTGCTTGTCAATGTGTATTACTTAACTTTCTTTACAGCTTTCAGGTATACTTTCTTTGGATGCCTTAGTGTTATCCTGCACCTTTCTTCAGTAGAGATGATATCTGTGGAACTTTGTTTCTGAAAGTGTGAAACTTTGTAGTACCAGAAAGTATGACGGCAAAGTTTGAAAATGCCCTTTAACAATTTGGAAGCTAATTTAAGAGACAAGTAGAAAATTCATGTTTGTTGCTCCTTCAAAAAAAAAGAAGAAAGGAGGAACGAGGAGCTGATAGCATGTGCGTTTAAAAAAAAAAAAAAAAAGTTATAAACAAATAGGATATTAATTTTTAGTCAACTTTTTTAGCTTTTGGAATTCACACTTCTGTAGTCAGACTTCAACACAATGGCTTCCTACTTACAACTAACAGAGTGGCTTGAACTGGTCCCTCTGATTTTTATTTCTGCCTGTTAACCTAATGCTGAAATTTTGAGGAAAGTTTGCTTTTTTTTTTTTTTTTTCTCCTGCTGATCTGATCATAGAGATGAACTGGGAGGCGTGGTTTAGTTCTCACTTTAGATGATGCCTTTGTAAGGAAATTTTGTATGTCCTAGTATTTGAGTTCTTGGCTGGATTTTGAAATCACCGGCTGAGTGTCCTCATGGAACTTCAAGACATGGAGATGAATTTCTGTAGTGAGGGTAATTGAGCTTCAAAGCAACTGGCACCGTCCGTTGCTGATTTGTGTGGAATTTTCAGCACGTCTTTAAAGTCTGTGCTCATTATTAATATGATCAGTTTATTTTTCAGGGAATTACACTGATTATGCTCACAAGTACAGGAAATGAGGCAAATTGGAAATGCAGAAGGTATCTCTGAAGGCGCTTCCATGATTATTGTTTTCAAACTTCTGAACTGTATTTTTAGTAAGAAAGCTCTAACAGTAATGAGATATTTTTTAGAGGACACTTTTATCATGTTCTTTTTTTCAGTTCAGTTTTATTTGCTGAACTAAAGGTTCAACAACTCAAATGTTGCTGAAATAAAGGTTAACGTGACTGGTTTTGAGCAGTTTATGAAAATTACTCATCAAAATCCTGAAACTAGACAATTGTGATACTCCCCAGTCACCGCTGAGTCACAGTTAGTAGAGATACTTGTGTTCTGTAGAATTACAGAGGCATGCAGGTTGAGAGGGCTCTCAAGAGACCATTTCATGCAACTTCCTGCTCAGTTTTGGCCTCTCCACTGATGGGAATTTCACAGCCTTTCTGGGCTTCTCTACCAGTGTGTAATTGCTCTCCTGACAGGACTTTTTTTGTATTATAAGTCAGAGTTTGCTCTGCTGCATCTCTTGCTGTTGGCTCTCATCCTTCCACTGCACACTTCTGTAAAGACTTTGTCTTCACCTTCTCTACAGCATCCGATTAGATAGCTTTAGACAGCAACAAAGTTTCCCTCAAGCCTTTTCTTTACAGCTGAACAAACTCAGGGCTCTCATCCTCTCCCCTGACATCGTATGTTCCGGACCCTATCCATCTCGGTGGCTGTCTGTTGGACTCTCTTCAGCTTTCCAATTGATGTCTTCCTTGTACTTGCACGGTACAATCCTTGTAGTGAGGAGACCAACATCGGGCACGGTGCTCCAGGAGGGGTCTCACAAGAGCCGGATAGTGAAGTAACTGCTTCCCCCGTCCTGGTGTGAATAGCCTTGCTAATGCAGCCCAGGATGCAGCTGACTCCCGATTCATGGCTTCCCCGAACTTCATATAATGTGCAAACCTGCTGAGAGCAATCTGTCCCGTAACCTGGATTGTTAACAGAGGCACTGAGCAGTATCAGCCCCAGCATCAGCCTCTGAGGGTTGCCAGTAAGCAGCTACCCACTGGACGTTGTCTCGCTGATCACCACACTTGGAGCCTGACAGGCCAGCCAGTCTTCCACCTACCTTATAAACTCCAGCTCCAGCCCGTCACCAAGCTGGCTACAAGGATGCTGGGAGGCGATGCCAAAGGCCTCAGTAAAGTCAGGATGTGCAACGCCTCCTGTTCACTGTTTGCCCGCATAGCCAGTCATCTCACTGTAGAGGAAGATCAGGTTCATCAGGTGCAATCTGCCTTTCTGTACAATTGTAGGTCCATTTGGAACGTGAGATAGCATGGAGAATACTTGCTAGTTTTAGAAGCTAATACTGAACTATGTTCATGAAATTTTCCTTTGTTTTATAACATTTGTATTTCATTGTGATTAGCAGGAACTAGGTTGCTAAATTCTTTCAGACATTTAGACATGAAAGGTTGACAGAAAAGACACCTGGGAAATAAAACTTGAAGTACAAAAGGTATCATGTTCTCTGAGTAAGGCCTGGACTACATGCTGGAGAACAAAAACAGGTTTTAAAACTATCCAGTCCACTGAATGATGCAAAGATCCTGCACAGAACATAATATTTGATTCATATAAAGTCATGGATAGACCATGTAGGATTGAAAAATGAAAATTCTTCCCTGAGTTTCCAGCTAAGTTTTTAATTGCACATCACATTGTTTTTTTATTTTTTTAAAAAAAGAAATTCATGTATGAAATTTCTGTGTATGTATGTCTACCTCAAATATTTTTCTCCTTCCTTCTCCATATGATGCACGCTGTCTGACTCAGTAGGTTCTGCAGGAAATAGAAAGCACATTCTCTTTTGCATGTGGAAAGTGCTTATCCTGTGGTGCTACCGCAGGATAAGGTGCTGTATTCTCAAGCATAAAGCCTACTCTTCTAAAAATGTCATTGCTTAAACGTGCACCATTGTGTTTCCTCCAAGTCCCGTGCAAAACCAGAGGCAGGACAAACTGAGGGAACAGCAGGAATGATGTGGCCAGGTCACTGAGGTAGAAAAGGTTCTGATTGAATTCCTCCCTTTATTATCATGCACGTGTATAACTTCCTAATATGTTCTAGACATAGTGCTGATACTGCTCAGTATTGAGGGCTCCCTGAATTCCAAATTTATAATCTGTGATTTCCAATTATTCTGGCATTTCTTGGTCAGGAAAAAAATAGAACAAAAGCCAGCACAGGATTTGTCATTCTTTAGATATTTTGGATACGTTAAAATTGTCACAGATATTGCTTACATACTTAATGTTCTTAGCACGTTGATCAGCCGTTGCACGCAATTACGGTGAATAGAAAGTCACTGTCTCTCACAGGGATACGGTACTACCTTGCAGACCTCCTTGGCAAATGCAAGGTAATGAGATGCACACCCTTAGTTTATGTCTCGTTTGAAGTAGATTATTTTAAATGAAAATAACTGTTCTTAATTAAAAACTGGTAGTGATGAAGTGCCAAATCCAGCTCTGGTTAAGACAGCTTCACTGTTTAAAATTCCCGACTATTTCTAGCCTTCAATTTCCAGTTATTGAATCTTAACGTACTTGGCCAGAATTATCAATTTTGGATTTTTGGTGTCTGTGAAGAACATTTTAAAGTTTGTGATCAAGTTGCACCATGGTTAGTTTTGTTTTTATTTTTTTTCTAAAGATAGATTATGTTCCTGCAGTCATTCTTTAAACTCTCTTCATTATAACAACATCCTTCTTCAGCTATAGACAGATAGAGTGGAAATGTGTACCCATAGTGGTAGCACTAGTGCCAGAAGGGTAAAAAGATATCCCTCCAAGTAAAGCTTTTCTTCCTAATCTCAAAGAATTTACTGTCTTGTTATAATGTGGTATTAAACATAAAACTTGGAACAGAAATTAAAATGTGGCATTCTTTGATTTTCTTGGCAATGGAGTCACAATACCCGGTGTCTAGAGGTTCCCACTGGCTATTGAAAAAGAACCATGGTGCATGTTTGTAGCAGTAATAGTAGTTAACAGTGAGAAGCAGCGTATTGCAGATAACTTGGGAACAAGTAGTCTATTTCTTATTTCCTTTTTGTCATCTTTTTTTAAAATAAAGGAATCCTTGGACATGTAAAAATATTAAAAGCATATGAAACATTAAAAAGTCCATTCTTTGTTATAATTTCAGTTTGATTTGAAGGTTAGAAGATGGTGAAGCATATCAGTCTGCTGTGGAACAGTATCAGTTACATGTGAAAGTACTTTCTGCATGGAAGTAGAAGAAAGGAAGAATGTTGTATTACTTGATCAGAATAGGTAACTCACGAGTGAAGGATTGATTTTGTATTTTTCTGATCGCAATACCTCCATGTTGCCCTGCGCTATAATTATTGTGCAGAGTCCTGTTCTGAAGATGAAAGTAGTAATTTGCAACCATTTGTGTAGTGTGTGTCCACGGTAGAATCTGAATATGCCAGAGATATATTAATATCCCTCTGTTCTGCCACAGAGATAAGTGCAAAACCCGCATTTCGCAATGGAGAAGGATGTTTCTGCACAATGTTCCTGCAGCAGCCACACTTAAATTTGCTTTCTGGGGAGGTTCGATGTGACTGTGACCCTGTTTAAAACTCTGCAGAATCATAGGCATGATGCCAAAATCATGTCCTTAGTGTGCAGTCGAGAGGTGAGAGGTGGTGTTTTTCAGCAGGTTATAATTCACCCAAATCACAGTGGAATTATTTAAGATGATAGAAGTAGGACATTTCCTTTGTTGAAGTGCAAAGCGTCACTTCAGACAGCGGAGATCCAGGCTTTCCTAAAGAAAAAGCTTAGAAGAAGAATTTTCTATTTGGGAAAATGCTGTGCAGTGTGAAATGCAGACACTGTTGTGTCAGCACCCCTTTGCTGATACGCTGTTCCTGTACTGTGTGTTCCACCTATCGCATCTCCATAGTCGGAGCTGCTTGTTTGCTCTCAGGTCAGAGACCACATCTCTGCACAGCTGGAAACCACCTAGTACATAAATGCACTGCTAGAGTAAAACAGTATATTGTTCAAAATAGACTTCTGGCACGTTCTTTTTTGACCTTCTTACCTTTCATTTTCTCTGTTTCTGAAAGTTCACAGGGATTTGTATTTCGTTTCTACTATCAACCTTTTTCATTTTCGTCTACAGTGACAGTGCATGGACGGTTGTACAGCTGGTGTGACAGGAACAGCTGGGGATGCCACGTTCTGAATTTAGTGAAAGTTCATGCAATTCAGAAGAAGATACTTCTCACTTATTTTTTTAAGCTCAAATGTGTCAGGAATCATCTTCAGTATTATTCTTTTTTTTGCCCATACATTTGTTTCAAAGTTAGGAAGCCTGAGTAAAAGATACTTTTTAATCCTGAAATTTGGAGGACTCAAACTCTCTCTTCTTCTGCTCGCCCCCTATTAATTTTTTTTCTTTTTTTTTTTCTTTTTTAAAGTGAGCGTGAATTTGAGAGTGCCCACAACATGGGGCTGGGGTGTCCTCAACTGTGGACAGTTTTTATGAGTTTTCTCACGCAGAAGATATGTTGCTGTCTTTGAGATGTGTAGGTTATATGTGTTTTCTCAGTTGGTGCCTTCATAGCCAACAGATTACGGAATGGTTTTGTATTAGATCACATAGGATGTGTGTTACAGAGAGTGTTCTCAAATGCCACCTCAATGAACATGCCACATGTGCCTTTACAAAAAGGCCACTGGATGTCTTACCATGTCGGTCTCTCTGAATCTGAGAAGCACAGGAAAAGGCTTTGAGAACTCTAGGGAGGGTCTGGAGGATGTGGGGAATATGTGAGCATATCTGAAGAATAGTTAGAGGTCATTCCCTTTCTTATTCAAATGTTTGTGTACTCTTACCACGGATCACTCCAAGCAGTGCTATTCACTAGAAGCAAACACGTAGTTAATGCACTTGAGAGTTAATCAAAGCCCGCGGGACTGCCGCTGCAGAGCAGTGAAGTGTCTGAATGTTTCTCCAACAATGTGCTGTTTGGTGAATGCATGAATGGAGGTGCCAGTGTCCACTGCAAACTTCAGATACAGAAATTTTTCAGGAGGCTACCCCTATTGCTTGGATTAGCACTGGAACAGGCTGCCCAGAGAAGCTGTGGATGCCCCATCCCTAGAAGCATTCAGGGCCAGGCTGGATGGGTTCCTGGGCAGTCTGATCTAGTGGTTGGCAACCCTGCCCACAGCAGAGGGGTTGGAACTAGGTGATCTTTGTGGTCCCTTCCACCCCAAGCCATTCTATGATTCTGTGATTGTACAGAAGCATCCTTTGAAAGCTGTTGAAGGGTCCAGTCTAGCTGAGGGTCTGGCTATATGCTGATAGGCAATGAAATGGGTACAGTGTTGTGCTGGTGGTAAGACAAAAACTCAGTGTATTCATATCTCATGAGAAGGACTGGCAGCTCGTCTTAGAATTGTGCAGCCTGTCTTAGAACTGTGCTGCAGTCCTTGAATCTACATGTTAAGAAGAGCTGGCAGATGGAAACAATAATGCATAGCTCCCGTAGGGAGGGCAGCCGAGTTCGTTGTCTGTGTAGGAAGACAAAGGACACTGAAGAAGAGTGAAGTTTTTCGTGATGGCTGCTGGTGAGAGTAAAGAGGTGGATATTGGATCTACTTCCCATTGTATTTCTAAGTGCACATGCTGTTCTTGAGCGTTAGAAGCTCCTCATAGCTCGTTCTTGTAAAGGCAATGTGCGACATGATGGTCCTTGACTGAAGACAGTAAAACAGAATTCTGAGTTTGATATGGACAGGGTATGTGATAGACTGCCCTGTGCTTGGTTGTAATGTTGTTTTTAAAGCAAATTCAAACTTTCTTTTCTACCATCATGTAGTAGCATACCCAAATGAATCTCATAACATTCTTGAATAGCAAGTAGTGGAGGCAGACTGGAAATGCACTTTCGTTGGTGTGTCTCGATGAAGTGCTGAGGCTGGGCATGGTGACATGAGGATGTTGGTCAGCTTTATAATGAGGATATACTGTGTGCTGGCAGCTTCTTTTTTTTCCTTCTGAGGGTGGACATCAGAAACACTAGAAAAAAGTTCGGTTGTTTGGGCTGACTGCTGTCTGCTTCTAAAAAGCTTACAGCTTTGCTGAGTTGATGAGGAGATGATCTCTGCAATATTCAGCAGACCCTATTTTCAACTTCTGGAAAAAGCATCTTGGTGTAGTGTGTTCCACTCAGCCCTCCCCAAGATCTAACATCAGCATCTTTAATGTGGAGAAGCGGCTGCCTCGCTTGATTTACAGCCTGCTGAGGAGGTAGAAGCTGTATCTGTTTGCAGGCAAAAAGAAGCATGTCCCTAACCCTCCACCAGAAGCTGGGGGTGAAAGTGGAAGAGTGCTAGAGATCAGCCGTGTGCAAGGCTGGCAGTGAGAGTTTGCTGTTTATGCAGCGGTCCAGCCATCAGTTGGAAAGAAAGACAGAGAGGAGTGCACGCTGCCCTTCCTTTGGGCGTGCGCACTGCAGGCAGATCTTGAGGTCTTGGGCCAAAAGGAAAAGTCTGGCTGGACTGATAAGACTGTAGTGTATCTGTTAGGTGAATGCAGGTACACTTTTGTAAGGTAACAGTTGCTCCACTCTGGACTGTATGGTGTCCCTGATACATGACCAGAGGCTCTCAAGTTGTCTGTTGAGTAGGGGAGAAATATATGCATTTTGGGGTTGCTTCTGGTTTATTTTTTCAAGAGCCTTTTACCAGGGAATATGACCCTAAACCACAAGCATACTTGTAAAAACAGTTTCTCAGGAAATATGTAAACAGTATTTGAAGGCAGGCAAACCCACAGCTGGATTTTATTATTACTGTTCACAGGCGTAAACTTGTGCAAATCTCCTTGTGCCAAACTTATGCAAAATTCTTCCTGTGGCCCTTGTCAAGTGGCTGCACATTTCTACCTCGCTCTCTTCAGCAGCTGTGTAAGAATATTTATCTTCTTAGAAAGTTAAGTACTGTTTTCAGTATTTTGAAACCTCTGTGCAACTCTGCCTTTCTTGTTCAAATAATTGATCACATGGGGCAAGTTGCATTTATGACTACAATAAAGAATGTTATCTCTTCCTGCACCATCTCTATTGTAAATACAAGTTTGTGGCTGGCTGTTTGGATTTGTCTTCTAGGGGTCTTAGTGGAGTCAGGGGCTAAACTGTGTGCGTGCATACACAGATTATTTCGTTAACTGATAGCACAGTTTTGCCAAGGGAAACAAACCAGTTCTGTGTCATACATGATCATTGTATTCGCATGCCTACATTTAATACTGGTGTTGATGTAAGGACAACATTTACAGAAAAGTAATGAAAAAGTGGAATAGATACTATGTTGTTTCTCGTACATTTACACCTGTTGGTTTAAAATGTCTTCCCACCTTATATGGGAGAACAAGCTGTTGCAGCTTTCTGCCGTTTTATTCCATAGTGAGCTCTCTGAAAAGTGCTAGTTCTGTGAATTCACATCAACAGAAATATCACACAAATATTTCTATCCTCCTGTTTGCACACACCCATCTTCTGGGGCATCGTGGTATCCAGTCCTGTACTTTCAGCTACGTTCTAGCCACAGTGGAGAAAGATTTTCATCGTATATCATTAAATCTTGCTACTCTGGGGTAAAAAGCTTGAAAAAGTTATCAACACAGCTGCACCCTATAGCTTGTCGAAACAGAAACCGCAGCAGTATTGTTTTCAGTAAGCATCCAGTGAAATAAATGATATGTATGCCTTCCATGAGAAAAGGGTAACAGTTTAGATTAGATTGCCAGGCACATGGTAGGTGTCCTTTAGTAGATTCAGCTGCCGTTTCACCAGTTTATTTTGAATAAGTAGGTGGTCAGGGATGCGGTTTCTCTTGTGTCTTTTCCACTGAGGTGGTGATTCTGTTGAATGAACTTTTGTCTGTCCTTTTTTTGGTGTGAGAGATCATAAAACAAAATATGTGAAATCAGAAAGCAGTATTGCATTGTGCTGTGTTTTAGAAGGTTGTAGTAATTTTGTTTGTACTTCATAAATGGGACAAAATGCCTTGAGGCTGACTCCTGCTTTGTTTTCTGCTCACACAGGAGATACATCGACGGTTTGAAAATGCTCCTGACTCAGCCAAGACAAAAGCTCTGCAAACTGTTATTGAGATGAAGGTAAATGATTGCATACAGGCAGCAGCAGAGAATATTCGTTGTAAAATGGGTTTTCATAGGAAAACTGACTGTTTCAAATACCACATACCTCTGTCAATCTTCTAATTTAAAATAAATATATTTTATTTCATTTTTATTATTATATTTTACACTCTATGTTACTGATCAGTGAAGACACAAAGCTACTTCATGATGCAATAGAAACCTGCCTGCTGTCTGCCTACAGCAGCGCATACAGATTTATTTCAGTTAACCAAGAGTCCATTGTATTACAAGGATGGGAATGATGGATTAGTGTGTCTTTATGATGATGTGAGTTACATTCTTTTTATAGAATCAGCCTTTGAAATGTCATTGCTTTACCTTCTGTGTGTCAACAACGTTAGCAATTTGCAGCCTCAAAATCCACTTAAAGAATTGGTTGTATAACTGGAAAGATGTCTGTCTGCCAACTTAAACCTAACTTTTCTAGACGAATCTGTGATTGAATTCTTCAGCCTTTAACTCAGATATCTAATGGAGCAGTGGCAATTTGCCAAGAGCTCAGGAACCACAAGTGGATTGTGTAATCATATTTCTCATTGCATGGTCCATAAAACACATCAGACAGGCGGGGTTTGGGCAAACACAGTTGATAAATTGGAAACTGTCTTTGCAAACCGTTCTCTTCCATTTCCATGCCCTCCTTTTCTCCCTCCTTCTTTATCTTCCCCTTTTTCTTTAGTTTTCCATCCTTTTTTCCCTTCCAACTCACTCCATTTCATCTCAGTGTTTGCCATAGTCATTTCCCATCTTTTTACTCTGGAGCCTTTCTTTTACTGTCTTCCTTTTTTTATTCTTCTGTATGGTCCATGGCAATGAAAACTAATTGACCATCTAGTAACAATAAGCAGCCTTATGATCAAAAGGGAAACACAGGTATTTCTGGGAAATGGTGAGAGGTGGTGTAAATTACAACATAGCACTTACCTTACTACTGCTGTAATTTTTTGTTGCAAAAATCTGCTCTACCGATTTTAACTTAAGCATCAGAAATTAAGCATCTTCATGATGGTCCTTTAGAATAATCTTATCTTATGAATAAGAACCTATGTATGAAGGTTTTTGATGCTTTTTTTTTGGCTGTGCTTTGATTATCAGACCAAAAAAATGATGAGAGATTGGTCTATGGAAGACTGAAGGGTAGTTTCAGGTCCTACCTGTATTTCAGGAAAGACAAAATATTTTGGAGAAATGGATTAAAAAAAAAAAAAGGCTCTGCTAGGGATTGCATTTCATAAATATGTATACATGTAAAAAAAAATATGCATGAAGCTCTGTGTGCTGTATGAATCTATTTTTGCTGTTCCTAGCACATAAGACTTCTGAAGAAACAGTAAATCAAATAGCCTGAAAATTTCTGCTCATTCTGTAAAACGCTGAGGATAATGGTAGATAAACTTTTTTTCTCATTGTTCCAGATGTATTTTAACAATGTAAATGTTTTATATATTGTGTGAATGAGCCAGAACACTTCAAGAACCTCTACTGCTTTATCACTCAAAATTAGATTGTTGCACTTCTTCCTTTTTCATGATGCTTTTTCTTTTTTGTTCTCCATTTATGACCTCACTCAAATTACTAGTAGCACAAACCTTTTTTTTTCTTTTTTTCTTTTCTTTTTTTTTTTTTCCCTGCCATTCTTGCAGCCACATTCTGCTGTTCATTCAGTTAGAAATAAATTTTTCTGTTTTGTGCTGGGCTTAGAATTACAAGGCAACCTTTTTTCATAGTCCATTATTTATTCTTTGTGTACTGTGTCCCTGCCTTTAGCCGTGTTTCCTTTCACTACTATACTCTTGCTTTCCTTGAAAGGTATAAAAAAAAAAATGGAAAAATGAGTATTTGGCTACCCAGCCAGGTGCTGTGCGAAGAGATATAGATTGATTTCTCTAAGAACTTGAGAAAATGTCAAGGATGGGTACCTGTCCAACAAATTATTTCATTTTTTACTCTTATGGTATATCACCAAATCATCTAGCTGTGTACCACTATCTGTCTCTGCTAATCCTTTTCAGGATTCAAAAATATCCTCCATGGAGCGTGGCCTGCGGGATTTGGAAGAGGAAATTCAGATGTTGAAGTCAAATGGAGCTTTGAGCACAGAGGAGCGTGAAGAAGAAATGAAACAAATGGAGGTGTACCGTAGTCATTCCAAATTCATGAAAAATAAGGTACTGAGGAAACAGTGACAGTAGTGAGATCAAATGAGCCTTAGCAAACAGATGAGATAAATCTTCATACTCACTTAAGGATGTACTTTGGGTCTGGGTTCCCATTGAAGTGCTGGCAAATAGGGTTTCTTTGTATGTTGCCCTGGAGCTACTAAAATAACCTCAAAATGTTAAACAGAATTGTAAAATCAAATTTGAGAGAGTATGATAGTGGTTCAATAGAGTCAATGGCCCAGATTCTACTTTTACTGCCACATTTGTAACTTCCTTTTATTTCAGAAGTATTTTGCGCTTATCTTTACAACATTGACAATCCATTATAGTTTTAGGTTTTGTCTACAGTCTTTTCAAACGTGGTCTATTGGGGGGGGAAAAAAGTGCATTTCTTTTCGTGACCTGTTGAATAAATTATGTTGTATTATGCAAAGGCTAAAAATAACATGAGCTATCAGTGTAATTGCTTTCCATTACCCTCTCCTTCCACTAGTGGAGTCAGAATGTGAGTAGGTTCTACAGCAGCAGTGGTGCCAACATTAATTTGTGCACTGGGGATTAATTATGCCTTAGGCCAAATATAGCAGCGAGATACATTGGTCCTCAGGCATAAGGATGAACACAGACTACTGCATTGTGAGTGTATAGCTGAAATTGTACTACAGACAAATACCAGTTGCTTCTTTGTTTCTCTCAAAGAAGTGCTTCTCAGTCTCGTAGTCAGTGGACCCCAACATTTTCTGATGGAGGCTCAGGCCACCTTGTGCAGTAAGTGTAGGTATGTTGTCAACAGTCCTGCTTTTCTTAGTTAACTTGTGCATACTCCTTAGAAGCAGTGCACAGATCTCTGGAACAGAGGTACAGAGGTTGAAAATTTCTCGACTAGATCCTGAACAGTTCTAACCTACTGCATTTGTCCTGCTTAAAGTTATTTGTTTAAAAAAGAATGCTGGAGAAAGTTTCTTGCTTTCTCCTGAAATTATTACTTTCTACTTGAAGTAGAAACATGTAGTAAGTGTGTGTTTCTTCTGCTTCCCTCATTCCAGCTCACTGGTTTATTTAAACATAACCACATCTGTACTTTAAGACTTTACTCCTTTATCCCACTGTGTTGCCTCTAGGAACTGAAAGATATCCACTTCCAAGTTGCGAATGGAGAGAAGATTTTCTTCTTTCTACCCTTTTTTCCCTTTCTTCTTTCTTTTTACCCTTATTAGCAACACTTCTATTTCGTCTTCTCCATCTCCGTTCCTATGTTTCTGTTCAGCCTCTCAAATAATTTCTGGGTCTCTCCTGTTTACTGTGTCTGCTCATTTCTTTTCTTGCAGAAAATTTTTTCATTTTTGGTAACTACTCACTCTTGAGCCATAACCAGCTGCATTCTTTATATCTTGCTATCCTACTCTATTTTGTAAATGCACAAATTTATTTATTTATTTTTTCCAATATTGTATAGTGAGCCATGGCTGTATGTTGACAATTAACTTTTTTTTTTTTCTCTTATACTGCAAAATCTCCCTTTTCCTGTCCTGATTTCCTCACGAATTCCAGTTTCAAAGCTGCTGAGCAAAGTGTCCCATATTTGATGTATATAAACATAACTATACGTCTTTGTTTTATACTCTAATGTTTGTCTGGCAGCCTATATGAAATCACAGACATAAAACATTTGAGAAGACTTAATGAAGAGTGGAAGAGAAGATGATTGGCCAGTGCTGATCCTTCTGTTCAGTTCTTTGTAGTCACTTTTAGTCACTTGGTTGAAACAGGCTAAGCAGAAGATGACAAATGACAAATATTTAAAAGCATAATGATGTCGTGACAGGTAGAGCAACTGAAGGAAGAGCTAAGTGCCAAAGAGGTTCAAGGGGAGGACCTGAAAAAAAGAGTGGCTGGTCTCCAGGCCGAGGTCTCTGCCGTAAGATTTATCTGTTGTGTGCAGTGGCCATGCTCTGGGGCTTTCTAGCTCTCTTGCTTTCGGGGTAACTTTTCTTCTCTTACCTTCTTAACCATAGAACTAACAGCCTGCATAGCCCTGTAGCTGCCTTTGGTTCACATGGTTTTGGTGTCCGTAACATCACTCACCAGCTGAATATTTATATTTGTTTTCTTACTTGTTTTTTATTGGTATGGTTCATTTTCAGCAGTAAGTTACTGCTCTCTATTGAAGCAGATTTTCAAAATTATTCTGCACCCATTCTGGGGCCAGACTTTCAAAGAGCCTTAATTTCCCTAGTAGAATAAAAATAATTTGATAACCTTTCAAAATCGTGTGCTGAACCCTCTTAACATTCTTTCACAAGAAAATATAAGTCAGGTGCTGGACATTTCTAAAAATTGATTGTTTCATTTTAGCACCATGAATTTACCTTTGCACTAATTTTGCTCTGAAGGTAGTGCATTTGCCGAGTGTTTTACTGAGGAGAGAGATGTGAGCACTTAATGCTGCCTTAACTTCCCTTGCAACTTGAAAAGGCTTGCACTGCATTCTTCCTAAACAGCTTTAGCACACTGGTAGTGTTAGCTTACTTCTCTGAAACTGATTTCTGAAAAGAATTACCTTAGGGTGTTCCTTGGGAATTTTAATGTAAAAGAACGTGTTTCTGTTCAGTTGAGAAAATTTCGTCAAAGCACTAGTATAAGGGTAAACATCTCTTCAAAGATGGCCCACCCCAAAGAGAATTTGTTTTTATGAAGAAGGACCAAACTGGTTTGAGAAAGCTTTACTGTAAATCATGCTACCTTGTAGCTGGAAAAGTTTCTGTCATCTGAAGTTTTTAAGGAATCTTAGAATCATAGAATCATAGAATGGCTTGGGTTGGAAGGGACCTCAGAGGTCATCTAGTTCCAACCCCCCTGCCGTGGACAGGGCTGCCAGCCACTAGCTCACTAGATCAAACTGCCCAGGAACCCATCCAGCCTGGCCTTGAACACAGCCAGGGATGGGGCAGCCACAGCTTCTCTGGGCAGCCTGTGCCAGCGCCTCACCACTCTCTCAGTGAAGAATTTCTTCCTGATGTCCAACCTAAACCTCCCCTCTTCCAGTTTTAGCCCATTCCCCCTTGTCCTACCATTATCCACCCATGTAAAAAGTCGGTCCCCCTCCTGCCTGTAAGCTCCTTTCAAGAATTGGAAGGCCGCAATGAGGTCTCCCCGGAGCCTTCTCTTTTCCAAGCTGAACAATCCCAACTCCCTCAACCTTTCCTCACAGGAGAGGTGCTCCAGCCCTCTGATCATTTTGGTGGCCCTCCTCTGGACCCGCTCCAACAGCTCCACATCCCCTCTGTACTGGGGGCCCCAGGCCTGGACACAGCACTCCAGGTGAGGCCTTACAAGGGCAGAGTAGAGGGGGACGATCACCTCCCTCTCCCTGCTGGCCACCCCTCTCTTGATGCAGCCCAGGATGCCATTGGCCTTCCTTAAGGAGACATTTCTGCTTAGATATAGAAGAAAACACAGCTAGCAGTGATAGTTTACATTGTCCTGGTTATTTAATGTGCATAGCCACTGCTTGCATTGACAGCAGAAACAGTCCTGCTACCATCAGTACTTTTGTATTCTGATTAAATGGATAGAGAAATCATATTTGCTTTTAGGAAAAAGTATGAAAAAGCCATTCTATTATGTCTGAATTAAGTGAACAGTAAGCTACCTAGTAGTTCTCTAACCTAATCTAAATTCTCCTTACTCCTTCACGTTACTCATTTTAAAGAATGAAATTGTTTTTTTTTTTTTTTTTTTAATAGAGGTGCATGTTCTTCTGCCTCTTGCCTTCTTCCATATACCTTTTTACAATGGAACACAAGAGTCCTTGATGAAATCTTGTGGTGCAATTTTATTATTCTTTTGTAAAGAATTTTGCCCATTATTGGTACAGTGTTGTCAAGATAAAAGCACGTTTACCCAAGCCTTTTAGTTATTCTGATTCAAGTACAGTTTATTTTGTTGCTTACAACAATTAATTTTGTTCTTGACACATTCCCAGTAATGGAAGATGACCCTGACATTTTTTTAGTTTACAAGGACCTTTAATTTCTGTTTTAAGGCATTGAAGGTTAATACTTTGGGGATTTATGGATTTTTTTAGTGTCACAAAGTTGTTCAAGTTAAAAAATGAGAACTGTTTAGTTTTTACAGAGATGTCCATATTTGCTATATAACATGCAAGAGAACGCTCCAGGTATCTCAACTTTTCTGATACTGTAGGGTAAGGGTAAATTCCTCTTACAGTTTTGCTTCATCTTCATTAACAACTTTTCCCTGCTAAGTAACTGGTTTGGGTCAGTCCTTTGAAAGATGGCTAAGAGCAGACTGATGCTGTTAAAAAGAACCTTTCTTAACAATTAATGTTATCGCTTCTCCCTCTTTTTCCTTCTGCTCATGACACAAATTTTTGCTGGCTTTCCATTCAAGATAACTGAAGGCTTTAAAATTCTGTGAGACAGGTTTAGGATAGCATACTATTTGTTGGCACTTATGTGAATTTATCCTTATTTTTGTAGCAAAGGTAAAAACTTCTCATTATTTTTTCCTTTCTCCATCTTTTTCCTTCTTTTCCAGATTGGCCAAGTGAAACAGGAGCTGTCGCGCAAAGACACGGAGTTGCTAGCCTTGCAGACAAAGCTGGAGACCCTCACGAATCAGTTCTCTGACAGCAAGCAGCATATTGAAGTTCTGAAAGAGTCGCTTACAGCTAAAGAGCAAAGAGCTGCCATTCTGCAGACAGAGGTGAAATGGGCAATTCTGTACCTACTGACTTTTCACAGAGCAGGAGATACAAAGCGCCATTTCTTTTCTCCTTGCTTAGGTTATACAATCCCATAATGATTCCATGTTGCTTGTTCCGAGCGCACTGATTCTTTGCTTATATGCTTGGGTTCTCTTGGCCAGGGAATTGTGGTAAAGAAGTGTGTGCGTGTGTCAGTGCACTCGTGTTCCAATGGATGAATGCACATTTGTGCAACATGCTCCACTAACACACAGCCAGTAACAGCGTTGTTCCTAGGCACAGCTAAATTGGAAGTTGCAACGCCTCAGCTAGCAGGATATTTTCAGTGACCTTGTAGCTAGAAAAGAGCAAAGTAAGGAAGTAATACAGCTTGCTGTGGCTTTGCTACTGCTGTCAGCATGCACAGGAGTCCTTGCACGTAAGCATGTACTTACACCTGAAATGTAGGCTTTCATGTTTTCTGTTGCATATTCCAAGGTAGAAGAAAAATGTTTTCAGAACTGTTATAACAAATGCTTAATGAATTCCCAAATTATGTAAGACATAACTGCATTTTCTGAATGTCAAATGAACAAGTAGAGCATATGCCTTCCTGAAAAACAGGTGTGACATGTTGGGTGAAGACAGCATCTCAATCCTCTGCCATGGAAAACTGTAGTGTTAGGAAAAGCCCAAAAGATGGCGGTCACGCATCAAAAGACCTTTGAGTTGTTACCGCTGAAACAGCAAAAAGCCAAGAGCTATGAAATAAGCATGCAGAAAAACTGTGGCTATGGCTAGTAGAAAGATTCCACATTATAAGAGTGTGAGAGAATTTATCTGAACTTTCTGCCCTCATGCAGCTTTCCTTTAGTCATGCTCCGTGACTCTATGGGTGTCTGTGCAAGTGAAGTTACGCAGCAAATATCTTTTGATGTTCTAGGACAGATTTTCTGATTATTCTCAGAATTGCGTAGAGGCTGAAATGGCATTTCCCTTAGTGCAGTAGTGTCATAGACATGGCAGTGAAAGACTATGTGATGCAGGTCTTACAGGGAGAGAGAATATCTGTAGGTATTAAATTCAACTGAGATAAGCAAAAAAAAAATACAAAGAAGGCCCACAAGATCATCTCTTCTGTTTTGTTATATGGTAGTTTTAGATTATTTACTTAAGACAAGGTTCACTGACATTAGTTGGTATGACTATGAAAATGTGTTAGTTCACAACCCCTAACTTTCTTTTTATGTTTCTTCTTCTTTTTTTTTTTTTTTTTGCTAGTCAGGAATATACCCCAGATTTGTACATGTTCATTTAGAAAGTAGAAATTACATTTCAAAATATTATTGAAAGTAAATATTTGATAAATAAGCAATTTAAAACATAAATTGCAGGTTTTCATCCATTATATTGGTTGACAGTAATATAGATATATATAATCACGGAATATTGTGACAAACTGGCAAAGCTAGAAGCAGAAACACATTTTACATCTTACTTTTAAACAATTGAAAAACAGTACTTTTCTGCCCATGAGATATAGTCCTGGAAAGAGTTTGCTCTTAACAAGTTAAAAGACTTCAGCAGGTTTTGAGAAAGTTCATGTCTTAACATAGGTCGCCATAATTTCAGCTGTTACGGTACGTAAACGTCTTCAACTACAACGTGCGTTGTTTAATCAAAATATTTTAAAACAAAAAGGCACTGTTATATGCCCTTGATAGACATTCTGATAGTTATTCAGAACATTTTGATTAAACTTTAGCTGAAGGCCACAGCAGGTTTCTTTGTGTAAAAAATCCTTATATTCTCTTCTCTGCTCTTCTCTGACTTGCAATATTACTAAATAGTCATTGAGAACATTTGTTCCTCGCTGGTTTCATCCAAATGAGATTGTCATGTAGCACTGCAATGCAAAACCAAATCTCACTCCTTCTCTGAAACATGAGAACTCTCTTTTGATAATAAGAAGTGCCATAAAGGAGGCAGAGAGAGCTTTTCTGCCCAGCAGTTTGTTCACGTTTTCCTTCCAGATATCATACCTGAAACATAACTGCATTGACAGGGAAAGATGGTTTTCATCTGTCTTCCTGTCTTTTTCTTACTGTGGTGTTAAAACATTAACAATATTGTTTTAGCATGATGCTTCTATGACAAATTTAAATGGATTATGGAGTTACGAATGATCTCTTTTCTCTGGGACAGTAGCTCAGATACAGCCTGGTGTGTTTTCCATAGTAAAATGTAGCAACCTGGTATGGGTTAACACATACAAAGTGCTGTTGATTAATCAGGGTACTCCATTGTATCAGTGTGAAAGTTCCTGAGAAGTTTTATGGAATTTAATGAAAGTAGTTATCTTTTTGAAAGATAATCACATATTTTTTGTCCTTGTTGATGTACTTGACAGAAAGCTCAACCATTAAATCATTGTACTCAGTTACTTTTCTGTCTTCACAAGTGATCCTCTCAAGCATAAGGTTGTAACATATTAATAAAATACACTGTTGAAGTGTTTGTTGCATCCTGTGTGGCAACTCTTTCTTGAAGGAAAGGGTATCTTTCTATAAATTAATTTTCACAGGAAATAGGGTAGGGGCATGAGCTCCTGCTTGTCCTCACTGAATTGTTGACAGTACTGGTTGGTGTTAAAATATCTCCAGAGCTTCTCTCTAGACACCTAGAGGAAGTTGTGAGGAAGAAGAGAGGTGCATTTCCTGCCATATATTGGCAGTAGTCTTCATAGGGAAGAGGTATTTTAAAGTCATATTTAAATAAACATTCTGAGGAAAAAATGCATACCTTCATGAGCCTTTTTGTCTTTTATTAAAGAAAACTGCAGGTAGGTTGGTACAATGTCTCAAAAATGGATCTGACACCTGCCATTATGAGAATTACCAAGAACAGTGTCCTGTTTGTGGGGTGTTTGTCCTGAGGGCTATTGGGTGGAGAGGATACTGTGGTTAAGTCTTCAGTTTGTGGGGGAAACTTGAAAAATAGCTGGAACGCATACAATCGTTTTGTAAATAAAACAAACAAACAAATTATTTTGGAGTTTATCCATAGTAGGCTCTTCCAAACCAGAAGCAGTTAGGGAGTGCATCACATTTAATGAGGAGTGTATGAATTGGGAGCTGGGTGTTAGCACCAACCATGTTAAGACCTATGCTGACACCTGCAAACATTCTCTGGTCACCAAAATGAGTTCACTGTGTGTAAGTATTTAATACCACGTGCTTGAGATTGTGGAAGGAGAGTTGAACTGTTTTCTGACCTGAGCA
>VXAV01003362.1:36387-63368 GCA_013399715.1 Alectura lathami
GGCCCTGAAAGTACTACAGCTGTCGTGCACTGAGCTTACAGCATTGAGCCTAGCAAGAGCCAAACAGGCTCTGCACAAAGCCTCAGCTCCCTGAGGTACTCATGTGGTCTAAGTTGTCCAGATGGCTGGGAGCTGTATGCTCATAAAGGCATCGCTCTCAGTTGTTCTACAGGCCTGGATGGATGTTGTTGCAGTTTGTATAGCAAAGTAAACAGTCAGCTCTAATGTAATGAATAGGAAAGATCAATGTCAAAAATAGAGAATCAAGTCCTGGGAACGGCCATGGTATTCAAAACCAGTCAGCAAACATTGCTTGTAAGTTTTACCGACTGACCATGCTATCAGGAAACAGCTTAGCTCATTTTGTATTTATGATTTGTTTGAAAGATAGCAATAGAGTGTCACAGAAGTGATCCTTTTTAAAATGTAGTTTTTCATTTCTGGTACTTAAATATTTCAAGCAGCATTATCTACAGTACCTTAGAAGTAACATCTCACCTCACACACTGATTATAGCGTTACGTCTTCCTTTGTGCATTTCTCAGTTATCTCTGCATTCTGAGGGCTGACACAGGATGGAAGCACTTCAACATCTGCCTTAAAATGTAGCTGGCCCTTGTTAAAAGTCATAACAAGCTCTTAACATATTTCACAATTGATATTCTGTCTGTTCCTTTTGCTGCCAGTACTGTAGTAGTAGCAGCAGAGAATAAATGTTTTGAATTTTGCTGTTTGAGAGAAATCAGGATAAAATGTGTGGGAGATTGTGCCTTGTGATTTGACTGAATGGAGCATGGCCTCGTTCACAGATCTAAATGAATGGTTCAGCGATGGTGTGAGCAGGTGGCTCAAGAAGATAGATGGGCAGAATCACTCAGTCTTGGGAATAGAATAAAATATTGTTTTCTCTAGACAGTACTGACATCTTCATAAACCCTCATGCAACTGATCAGCTTTGTAATAATAGCGTGATTGCTCCTATACGTTAGAGATGATGGTAAAAATGAGAAAAAACACATGTGGAATGTAAGTTCTGTTGTCCCAAGCTCATGAGTGACTTCTGAAACTCACTGTGGACTTTTGAAAATTTTAATGATGTCCCAAAGCTATAAACTAGTAATGTTCTGAAAGTTAAGACTTTAATTACAGAATCCAAGAATTTTTTTTAAAGGGCTTAAATTTAGTTTAAATATTATGCCATTTCTTGTGGTAATTCTGATAGCCATTGGAGTTACTGATGTTCTACTTTTTCTTGGAAATTCAGAATTCTACATGCTATAGGTATGGCTATACATATGAGGAACAGTCAGTCATAGAGCGCGACTTACTGCTACTGGAAAGTTCTGTGAAGGCAGATCAGTGGTTCATAACACAGTTTTTCGTACATTTTTCTTACATGAAGAAATTGAAAAATCTTATGTAAAGAGGCTGAAAATGGGCACCTTCGGTATCCACGAAGGCTGTTGTGTTGAAGGTGGCAACAAATGTGCTTGTCTCACTGAAGCTTCATGGGGAATTGGATGGTATATGCAGGCCAAGTTAGCAAGCACATTGTTGTGCGAAGGACTAGCAGCTGCCTGAGCTGTACTGTAAGATTTACTTGCCATGCATAATTAAAGACATGGCAGACTGTTACTGTGGAAGCAGTCGGGTTAACCCTGGGTTAAGACCTCTCCATCCAAGATGCAGAAGTCAGGAGAAGGGGCGTGAGCACCGCAGTAGCTGTTTGCCCAGTCGTTTCCATGCACAGAGAAAATCTTAAGCTGACTTTGTTGAAGTTGGCATCACCTGACTCCCACAGCACTCAATTCTTGTCACTGTGGGAGGATGCCATACATAAACTGAGTTGACATGAATAAACAAGTGCAGTGTTCTGCCAGAAATAGTGTTAAGGTGATGACTGTGTGTCCTGCCAGCCTTTGAAAATATTCCTGAAAGTGTTTTCTGTGGTTTCCTAGGCAGGGACCTCGCACAAATAAAACCAGGAATGCAATTTACCCCAGACCGTAAGCTAATATAGAGTACAAAGAGAATAATCAATCAGAAAATGGAAAGCTTTTGTGGATAAATTTCTGTTTGCAGATGTTCTCTGTTCACCTAATACTGTAGGCATCTGGAGCGTCTTCAATGTCTTGTAACACAAATGTTGAGACAGTATGGATTTGGCTGTGAGAGAGATTTTCAGTTTCCTTTCAAGTGTAAATGGGAACGACTATTATATTTACTGTGAGGTGTGTGCAGGGAAGGACATGCCTAATCAATCTCTAAATTTGTGCTTCTTAAAAGAAGACAAAGCCCGCTCCACCTGCTAAACTTCTCATTCCAAACAGCGTCAATTCTGTGTATCACATTTAGGTGGTACCCGTTACTCTTAGTACAAATTGTGCTCCAAGCACTGCTTGCTGGGTGAGAGGTTACAAATGTGCTTGTAATAATGTATGTTATTAAAAAAGTAGTAAAAAAGAAAGCTCCAGACATCGAGGTGACAGCAGGATTGCGGTGCTGATCAGAAGAACAGGGCAAGGGCTTGCTGCTCTGTGTAAAAGGAATCAGACAAAACAACAGCAGCTTTTGTGGGCATAACATACTGTAAACGAAGACCCTTAGAGGCAACTTTTCCATTAGCAAATTGAAATAAAGTAGAATTAGAATAACACATTAAAACTAAGTATTGCTCAAAACGCCATAAGCAAAGTGACTACCTACACTCTTTCCCTAGCTGGAGTTGTCCATGTCATCTTTTCACTTCATGTCTCTGCTGTGCAGAAGGACCAAGAAATTCAGTGATCACCATGTTTGCTCAGTGTGACTGATGTCCTGTAATGGCTTCAGCTAACAGGAACCAAATCTGATACTGTCAAATAAGATTAGCAGCCAAGCTGACAGGTTTGAGCTCTGTCTGAATGCTTAGTGGATAGGGGTCAGTGGGTTTCTTTTGGTACCCTGAACAGGTTGTTGGTGTTGAATTTCATGTTGCACAATGGTCTTTGAGATTAGTCTGTGCTCTGTGGTGACCTTTTTCTTCTCATCAAATTTATATTCAGATAGCTCTGATTCCTTCTCCCGTTTCTTTTGTTTTGTGAGCTCTGTGTTTCATTTGTGCAAGAGAACTGTAGAAGGAAAAGCAAAAGCTTCCCGATGTGCGGTTTTGAAGTCTGAGGATACCACAGAATTCTCAGAAAGTGTTTCTAAACTTATTGAGACCATGGGAGCGCTAAGTATGTTTGTGTGTCCAAATTGCACCTACAGTGTCCTGTAGTGTGTAGTTTGTTCCATTTTATTTGTAATACAAAACTTTATCCTACAGAAAAAAAAAATCTTGCATTTAAACGATTTCATTTCTATTTAAACCAAAATATTCTTAGCCCTTGTAAAGCATCCCTCTTTCCATATTTTGATCTGTAGTGATCACAAAGACCCATGCTTTCATTGCCTCCAGGCTGAGCTAATACTCTGACCAAACCTAGAATATGAAGTGATTATTTGTTACTCATAGTCAACATTTAAATCTCTGAACATCAGTAATGTTTCAAATGAAAGGGTCAATTTTCCTATGTATAAAAGAACCTCTGCTGCTTAGAAGAAATGTATTGTGCTGGCTTCTACTTTGAGAGAAAAATGCTGAACTTGTATCTTATAAGACTGGGCTATGTCAGAAGTATGGTTTGAGATGGTCCAGGAAAGACCATTATTAGTCTCATATCATTTGGGAATAAAACATTTGATGATTTTCATCATCTGGTCTCCTACCACTTATAACAGCCGTTATGTCACTAGCAGATACAAGTTGAAGTTGCAAAGAAGGTGATGTTAGTTTTCAGAATCTATTTGTGATTTGACAGCACACGCTTCCTTGCGAGAGTGCAATTTACCTTTTTAATAAAAACTTACCTCCTTCAGTACTAAACAAACCCTGTTTCTGCATGTCTGAATCTAGGTGGATGCATTACGCTTACGTCTGGAGGAGAAGGAGACTATGCTAAATAAGAAGACAAAGCAGATTCAGGAGATGGCAGAGGAGAAAGGGACGCAAGCAGGAGAGATCCATGACCTCAAGGACATGCTAGAGGTGAAGGAACGCAAAGTTAACGTTCTTCAGAAGAAGGTAAGATATACGAGATCTAAGTCAGACACACATTTGACACATCCTGATTCTTAAGCCTGTCCAGAAGTCTAAACTAGTATTTGCATTTGAATATTAATGGTTCAGTCTGTTCATATAATGGGAAGATGGTGAGCAATGAATTTCAGTTTAAAGTTTTGAAGAAAAAAAGCAGAAAAATTTCAAAGCCAATGTTGTCTTGAAGTGTTGCAAGTGCTGCTTCTGATTCCACTCACTATTAACAATGACTGAAGTCATTATAGGAGGGCACATCTTATGCAAAATTAATCCATTAAAGCCACATTGATTTGAAGCATTGGGCACTGGGTGACTCTTGACATGAGTATGTAAATAAATGAACAAGGGATTGTATCTGTGGAAGTAAGTGGGATTATTCCTCTGTATCTTTCTGAGAAAATTTCAGGAAGAATTCAGTAGGCATAACTTTCATTAGAAATGCTGTTTTATCATACTTAATTTTTCTCAGGAGCTGCTAGAAAAGGATAATCGGAGTTCAGACTATCCTACCTATCTTCCTCGATAAGAAAATGTAGACCACAGTGAAATGAGGGAGGTCTGTATAAGAAAATGTAGACTCTGTCAGAAATCGGAGAGGTTTTCCAAAGGCCATTGAATCCCAGGGCAATGAACGTCATTATGGATGATCGTTTGCAAGTCGCACACATTATTTCCCAAACAGCTGCTTTTTTCTTTTTTTTAATTTATGAATTTTTTTTTCTCTATGTTTTTACAGAAACTGCTCTTGGATCTTATGTTGTATGTATTAGGCTGCAAATGTGCTTTTTTTCTTTCTTTCCTAGACCCTTTAGTAATTCTATGGAATTGTTGTAATTTTAATAGTTAAGAATATTCATTAATTTCTTATGCCTGGCCAATGCCTTTTCTTCTAGTATGTAGCTATAAATCATGAGGGTTGAGGTCGTGTTCCGTGCCATTATAGCAAACTTTGTAGGGGAATGGAAGTTCAGGCATGGAGTTTAGCCATAAACCAGTCATTAATAATTCTAGAACAATCTTATTCCTAGTCTTAATGGTGTCACTTTTGACTTTTTTTTCATCTATTTAGGAACACTTACAGACTTGTAATTTTTGTACTGTGTTTTCACTTTGTTTTCAAGACTGGTCATGCACACTCCAAACATTGATTGAGACCCTAGCTGAATGCTTAACCAAGAAGTGGGGAATCTGACATTTATGAAATGTTAAATGTCAGAGAGGTTGTTTTACTTCCATTTGCTCTTATGTTGTTTTTTTTTCCATGTTTTCTTATTTGCTCTACTTAACTCTTTAGAATGATCTTTCAATGGTTCATTTATAAGTTGTGATGAAGGTTCTGTTTTTGCTGGGTTTTTGGTACTTGTACTTCTAGAAACCACCGTAATCCCTATTAAGAAAGTTTTGTCTTGTCTCTTCGTGTGGCTAACCTATTTTTTGAGATTTGTTCATTGCCGCTTCCTGGTCTCTCTGGGTAAGAAAAGTAAGGGCTCAGGCCTTCAGATGCAAAGGTTTTGAGTTCTTGCTGTCATACATAGCTGAACAGAGAACAACACTACTGTAATACAAAGTAATTTGAGTTGTTTTCTAAAGCCTGTCCATCAGCTTCTTAAACAAACAAACATATAACTCCCCAGGGCAGTGGGCACAGCCCCAAGCTGCCAGAGCTCAAGGAGCATTTGGACACCGCTCTCAGACACAGGGTTTGGGTTTGGGTGGTGCTGTGTGGGGCCAGGGGTTGGAGTCAATGGTCCTTGTGGGTCCCTTCCAGCTTGGGGTATTCTGTGATTCTGTGATATAATCAGGCTATAAAATATATATATATCTTTCCCCTGCTAACTAGAATCACACACCTGATTGAATTTGTTCTAGCCTTAAAATTGTTGGTACCATTTATTTTAACATGAACAATTACATTGCCAACTTTTTAAATCCAAAGATATTGTTTTCAGGTTCTATAATTGGCAAATGCAGAATATTATAATGGATAATTCAGCTGATAGTCCTTGTACCGCTTCCATGCATGATAGTCGCTCTGATTATAAACTGATATTTTTAGAATGATCAAGTTTTAATCTGTACATACTAACTGAAGAACTGAATGGTTGTTGTATCTTCAGCGGTCATAGGCAGCAGCGTTTTTTTTTTACCACTTTTAAATGGTATTTAGGCATTTAATTTGAATACAGTGGTACCAAAAAAAAAAAAAAATTGTCTTATGTAGCATTGAGAAATATTTTTCTGTGGATTTCTGGAACTATCAGCAGCAGCGTAAAAGTGCTGCTTGCAGTTATGAGGACGTATGGGTATTGGTATGTTGAAGGAATTTAATCAAATTAAGTACTAGATAAGTAGACATTATTTAATCAGAATTTACCAAGTATTTTTCCCCCAGCATATGTTCAGATTTGAGAATATTTTAGAAGTGGATACTCTCATGAGCTGGATTTTGAACACTAATGTATTTTTAATGCTAGGTAAATAAAAAATAAACTGTGTCAAATCCTAAAATCATAAGGATGTTAGAAAAATATTTACCGGAAAATCATTAGCTTACATAACATCAGTTTAGGAATAGTTGTTTACTTTTAAAATTTAGATAGGTCCCATCTACTGCTAACATAGTCATAGCCAAATGATGTATGGCTATGCTGGGTGTTTGGACTTCTGTTTGTTTTTTTTTTTTTTTTTTTTAATTTTCTGTGACTGTTTTAGATGTGTAATCACCTATTCTGATGATATCTATCTGGTTCTAAGCTTCTACAGTGAAGTTGCTTGGTAGCGTCTTACTTGAAACAAATACAGCAAATGCTAGAAATTTAGAGGCTACAGAAATTGTCTTTAGCATTATGTCTGTAAATTTTATGCAGAAAATTAGTTCAATAGAGCTTTAATTGTTGTGGTTTGTTTTTTTTTCACTTCATTGAAAATAAATCTACTGTAAATGTCATTTTGAGTAGTTAGAAGCCTAGATAAGGGTGGGATATCATCAAATTAAATGGAAAGATTGAGATGTACTCCATTATTCTCTGCGCTATGTCTGTCTGTCTGTGTTGGTAGACCAAGATGGAGAGAAATAGGAAAAAAAAACACAATCAGTGCTCTGTAATCAAAGCATTTTAGAGAAATATCATTTGAAGGGAGAAAAAAAAAAAAAAGTTACTTAAAAAGAAAGAAAAAAAACACCAGTGAATCATTCACCCCTTGCTTGGCGGGGGCATGTTCTGTCTTTAGGCGTGAGGTTAACACTCCCTTCATTGTGCCATGCAGCTGCTTGCAAATAAAATGCAAGTTTTAGTGTTGGAACACAGGGGTGTTATTTGGCAGCTCCCCACACACAGTGTGATAACTGACCTGTGATAAAGCATAGGTGGAACACTTTTTTTTTTTTTTGGCGGCTGTGCTGATGTTACTTGTTTGGCCAGTATTCAGGAAGACTCTAGACGCAATCTTCCTGCTCTTTTGAACAAGAAACAGCCTCTTTCTCAAGAGGAAAATAAATGCCTACTTTTCAAAAAGCTAAGAAATCAAAATAAATATTTATGCTTAATAATAAGAAATATCATATAGCAGGAGAGAGAGTCTGCAAATTGAGTTTAAAATTCAGTTGTTTAAAATCAGTAATGGTTACTGCAAGAGCAGTGTTGATTTAGTATTCGTACCTTTTAAAGTTCACTTTTTGTACTTTAAGGGTGATTTTGTTTCCATTCTCTCATCCATTAAGTAGATTTATCTCTTCAGTCAGCTCTTCTGATCCATCTCTCAAGAGAGAGAACACAGAGAAGGGTGGTGAGGCCCTGGCCCAGGCTGCCCAGAGCAGCTGTGGGTGCCCCATCCCTGGGGGTGCTCAAGGCCAGGCTGGGTGGGCCCTGGGCAGCCTGACCCAGTGGGTGGCAGCCAGCCCACGGCAGGGGGTTGGGGCTGGGTGGGTTTTAAGGTCACTTCCAGCCCAAGCCATGCTGTGATTCTATGAAGGACTACATTTTCAAACTTTAATCCAGTTTATAGTAGTTTCATCTTCTCTTGTGGAACCTTCACATTGCCCACCAGATGAATGAATAGGTGGTTTTGTAAGAATTAACAAAATGCAGATAGGAATTTTAGGTAGCCCTTTGGGACTAAGACGACACAGTGCTTAAAAATCCTGTGTTACTAACTCTGTACATGATGACCTGTTCAAACCCTGTGGCATGTGTCTGAGTCTCAGATTGTGCAAACTATACAGAGAAGAACAAAAAGAGAATGTCCCATTAAAGATGTACGGTTACCGAGCGGGTAAATACATGCCCTCTCAGTTAAGACTGGATAATTTTTTGCCTTGGTTATATACCTGTGGGCAAACTTATTCTCTGCTTTTTACATGACTGAATCATGAAAGCGTAAGGAGGAGTACTCTGCAGTGCTCTATCATGATCTTTTTAGAACACTAATCAGCCCAGCTTCTACAGGGAGGCAGAAGGAAGATGTTTGATGTGTTCTTTGTTCAGACAGGATTGATGAAGTAGCTACTTTTCTTCAGAAACTGTGTGTCTTAAGAAGCAGGGATTAGAAGTATTTCAGTAAATACCTCTCTGCTAGAAAAAGCCATTCTTCTACTCATTTTACATGAGGTCTGAATGCATGCCACCGAACTGGTTCCAAACCCAATTTAGAGATTTCAAATACCACAAAAGATATGTGAAGTCCCCACAGGCTGGTGCCAGCTTCATTATTAAAACTGACAGACGTGACCTCGAAGATGTGTCCTGGAGGGCTATGGGGGACCTATCCCTCCATGACCCTGAAGGAATATCAGACCTCTGCTGCTGAGTTTTCCTTCATTCAAGCCTTTCTGCTACAGGCTGGCTGTTTGCTGCTGAGCGTGACAACAAGGCTGAAATGTGTGGATCTTAGAAATTTACAGGAGCTGTTTTGTCCAGTTTACTACCCTGTATCTCAAGGATGCTTCAGTCCCTTTTCAGGAACATCCTTTCAGAAGGGCTTTACCATGTGGGATGAGATTATCTTCTATTAGGGTAGTAACAGGAAAAAATAGATGAGCTTTTAGTCCTTCATCTCTATCTAAATAGCACTATGTAAAATATTGCGTAGTAGCAATGAAAATGGCTAAGACAACTGGAGAGGCTTCATTATGGAGGTTCCAATTCAGCATAATGGTCCTGTGGGTTTTCTTCATTTCCACTGTTCAGGGAGGAGATTAGTTGTTTAATTACCACATGGGAAATGAGGACTCAACACGCAATTTTTTTTTTTCATTTAACAGTGAGCCATGAACACTTTGAAAATATGATCCCTTATGCTTCTGCTTTGACTTTCTACTTCTCTGAGAATCCATTGAGACTTTTTAGAGCAATTGCAGCCCAGCTCAGATGGCATGTGTTGTGTTTTTTTCTCTCTTAATGAACAGCTAGTAAGAGGTTTTTAGGGTAGGGAGGATACTGCGGTTTCTTCATACTACTTTTAAGTTCTTTGTTAGTTTAGGTTTAAAGGTGACTGATTATCAACCAGATCTTAGAGTTTATTACAGCAACTTCAGATTCAGTGTCAGCAAGTTTGTTTCCTCTCAGGAAAGGCTTTAGTCCCTGAGATTTGGTCTTTTTTGGTCATTTCTGAGCCATACAATTACATACGCCTTTCTGATTTGGAATATTGGTCCTAAAAGCTGAACTTCAGACAGAGTTTTCAATGGCAGATATCCTTAGCTTACAGGTGCTGGTAGAGGTGATAGTGTATTCTCCAGGGCCTCACACAAGGACTGTATTTTGATCTTCTCCCCTAATCCAGATTAGCTATGGCAGATGCCTTGTTGTAGCTTGAGGTATGCTCCAGCATTCTCATCATACAGGTTTGTGGTTTCCAAAGAGCAGAAATTTCACAGCTAAGGTGGGTGACATGGACACAGTGGTACTTTTTTGGCCTTACCAGTGCGAAGTAGAGGGAAGTGTCACCTTCTCTGACCTGCCAGCAGCACTCTTCCTTTGTGCTTCTTATTTCTTGCTCTAAGAATTTTGATTAGGAAAAGTGTTCATGATCTGGGAATGGTTTAGTTGTAGGGGAAGGATTCCCTTGGTATATTATCATCAAGTCCAGCTACTTGCTTCCCCTTTCCAGACCTACAAAAACTATTAGCATACTCTGGCACTTTGCTGCATTGTATCACGTTGCGTGGGTGTTAGTAGCTTTGCCAACAAAACACACTTCTCTTGTAAGAAAGATCTTTTTAACCAACAGGATGGCTCCAGGCACGTTGGCTGACTAAGTTCCTACCCCAATGTTTCCACAGGTGTATCCTTCCCACTGTGCCTCCGACATTCTGCACTACATCCTGGAGATAGCAGACAGCACTCTGCAGAATTTATCTATTCTTCCTCAAATCCCTGAGGTGTCTGGCTTTCCCTTCTACTTGGGAGATAAATTTTGGGCCTGGGATACTTGTGCATCCACTCTTTGAGTCACTAGCATCTAGTTCCTTGTTCTGTCAGCCTGCAGATCGTGATTTTATCATGCAGGGAAGTGGTAGAAACCTGGAGTCTGTTCAGTTTCCTTTTTGAATATAGTCTCATCAGAGATCTTTCTGAGTACAGTTTCTATACTCTATAATGTTAAATTTATTTTCATATTGTTTTCTTTTCTTCACATCAATTAGAATGAAACATTCTGATTTGGGAGCTGGAACTAGATGATCTTTAACGCCCCTTCCAACCCAAGCCATTCTGTGATTCTCTGACTCTACAATATACCAGAAATAGCATACTAGGATTCAGGAACACCTAAGCTTCTCATGGTTNATTAAAGGTCAGATTGTATTTATATAAAATTATACAAATGTTTCACTCTTCATTTGGTTAGATTTAGCTTTTCACATTTAAACTGAGTGCATGCCTTTACTGTTTTACTTGGGATTATCCTTTCATAAGGGTGGTGGCTGCAACAGGATCACCCTAACTCTGTAATCATTAGTTGAGTGATTTTGCCACCTATTGACTTCTAAATATGTGACTTCGGAGAATTTCTTAGTGAGAGCTTATAATAATACAGCCAGTCATTCTTTAAAAGTGTTAAACATGGTCATTTGCCAACAATGGCCATGATGTTTGATATGCTGGCCACATGGGTTATGTGATTTGTTATTTTTTCTGATGCATTGTGGAATCATTCAGAAAAACAGTCGTTCTAATCTAAATAACTATTATTAGTAGTCACTTAAAACTTAAGATGCATGGAGAATCCCAATTATATGCAGCAAGGATTTGAAAAATAACTCCAAAAAAGAGATTTTTACATACGTATTTTAGAAATAATTCTCAAGGTTGCATAAACTCACTTTTATTAAACTTCAGTGCAGTGAAATCTGTAAGAGAATTTACTTGTGTATGTCTAAAGTGCACTTTAGAGTAATTTTTAGATATGGCTACCAACCCAGCAGCTGTGTTAGGGGAATCTACTGAGTTCAAAATAAATGTCATGCCTGGATATATTGTAAATTGGAATTTGCAGTTGGAGCATATGTTGTTTTATTTTTGTATAACCCCCTCTTTTCTAAATGCCCCCCCTTTTGCCACGGTACAAATGAGAACATCTGAATCATATGTAGCATATGTACCTGTAGTCCCAGAAGAATGATGATATTCTTTTCAAAAATCAGGTGCTATTCTGATGTGTGGGAAAGATAGCAAGCCAGTTTCTTATTTTGAAATCTAGTGATGTACAGAATGTTCTCTTAATTTAGGCTGATGCTGTTAAAGAATCCTGCCTGTTGCCTTTAATAACTAGAGCACTTGATTTTTTTTTTTTTTGAATGAATATCCACACCCACTCCTTTTAGATAAGTAATTTCAGACTGAGAAGGGAAACAGGACCATGCGGTTAATGATTTCAGTTCTGCAGTTCAGCTGTTGTAGCTGGCTAATGCAGGGTTATTCAACTGCTATGCATTGCTGTAGCAGTGTTACATAAGATTGATAGCAGCAGCGAAGTCGCAAGAAAACTCCATGGAGTTTCTGGTACTATCTGTGCTCCGATGTTCCAAAAAACCGAAAACACAGTTCAGCAAATCTGTCATGTATGGAAGGAGCCTCTTTCTGAGTATCTTTCAAAGAGGAACAGTCATTTTAATATTATGTCCTTTTTGTGCCTTGAGATAACCTCTTGATTGGCAAGACAGAACATTACTCATAGGTAGTGGGGCTGACAAATTCTGGTTCTTGAAGGGATCTGGGAAAACAGCCAACTTTGGGGCCTCTTGGTTTCATTATAAATTAAACGTGTAGTTTTTCTGGCAAGATAAAGCTAATAAGCTTTGTTGGTGTGTTCACTGTCATGCTAGACGAATACAACATTCCCTATGATTGAAAAGGCAGGAAAAGCAAGGGCGTGTGCCTTTCTGAGGTTGCTTACATCAGTCTTCTTCACATGGCTTTTCATTGCTCTCTGGGTTGCAAGACTTCACAATTTCCAACACTTTGGTCACCAGTAAATTGCAGTCCAGGCTCTTTCTGCTCCTCAGGGGTTGTCTGAGTTGTGTCTGGAACAGACATTACTGATAGGGCTAGCCAGAATAGCGATTTCACTACAACAGGGAAGGAGTCATTTTTCAGTATAAATCAATATTTTCCTGTTTTCAAGAGTGGGTTTTGAATCTGCTGGGCTAAGGAAACTTCTAAGCTAGGTTTCTGCTCAGTATTTGCGCCTTATGACAGGCCTAATGACTGCAGAAGTATATGAATAACTTTCAAGCCTGCATGCAAATTTTGATTTAGGAAAGTTCATTACAGAAAAAAAAAATACAAATACCATAATTAGGAGTAATTTTATATTGATGGTACTCAAATGTTCAAAATAAGGAAAACCAAAACCACTTCGCTGTGAAAGAGTATCTTCCTTACAAAGGCTGATAAAGCAAGGAAAACTTGGAACCAGTAAATGTTAACTTAGACCTGATATTCTGTTTTATAAGCAGGGTAAAACTAGGAAGTTGTGACATTCCTTTTGAAGTAGGTCAGACTTCTCAAGGCTACATAGTGTTTACATCATGTCAAGTGAAAAACTTACTAAATTACAAATTAAACCTCTTCACTTGTCCCAACCTTCATTCTATGGCAATTTGATCTCTCATACTCAGGAGTGCTGGTGCTATTTTCCTGACTTTCGGGAAGAAATTCTTCACTGAGAGTGGTGAGGCGCTGGAACAGGCTGCCCAGAGAAGCTGTGGCTGCCCCATCCCTGGCTGTGTTCAAGGCCAGGCTGGATGGGTTCCTGGGCAGTTTGATCTGGTGAGCTAGTGGCTGGCAGCCCTGTCCACGGCAGGGGGGTTGGAACTAGGTGATCTCTGAGGTCCCTTCCAACCCAAGCCATTCTATGATTCTATGACTTGCTTTAGATTTTGATTTTGGCTCTACACAGTGAGGGTACCATAACTAGTGATACACCTCTACTTAGCTGTGCAGCACTACAAAAAACACACTCATAATGGAAAAAAGGGTGATGAGAGAAGAAGTGAAGAATGGAAGGGCTTAACTTGTCCCAGCACTGCAGTAACAAAGAATGGAAATTAGGGAGCAGACAAGACCATACACTGAGGCAGACCAGTGAACAGGATGGGAGCATGGGATTTAACATGGCCCAGAAGTAAATCCTCACAGCAAACTAAACTTAATTTTCATTTACATTACCATTTAGGATCACTCAAGCAAGACAGCTGTACATCTTGAATGAAGATTGTAAATGAGATTAGATTTAGACACTCAATTACATTGTCAAAATCACTGATTTATGGGAATGATCAAAGAAATAACGTAAGGTAAAGTTGCTCTAAACCAGAGGGGATTGCTCCAGAAAGGAGAAATGTTTTTAATCCTGCTGCAAAACATGTCCAACTGACAGTCGTTTTCTTGTTTCATGCTCCTTGAAAGGAGATTGAATGATGAAAAGGAGGGGAGGAGTAAGATATTACTGTAAATACTGAACACAAGACTGTAAATATATGTTCTTGAGTGTTTAGCGTTATTTCTTTTAAAGAATTACTTCAGGACACATTTAGTGATAGCTGAAAAAAATATTAAACTCCCAAATAAAATTATTTCATGGCCTGTGCTCCAAAAACATGTGAGCCATATGAGCCTAAAAACCCAATGTATTACGTTAGTACCATCATTTGATCCCATTCTCTCCCATTTTATGCCACTGGTTGCTTTGGGCAAACCATCACTTTGGTCTCTACTGCATATAAAGGCTGGGAGAGTGGTCCTGTGTTTATAACCATCCTCCGCTCATGTTTGCCCAAAGGTATGTAAGCCCTTCCTTATGCTAGGGAGCATTCCGGTTATCAAACTCATCCTGTTCTAGAACAGAGCAATCTTAGTTGCTCCTAGTGACACTGCTCCGTACTGGCCACATTCCTCATCCTTTGCGTAAGTGAAATCACACATAATAGATAGAGATTTCTTTTAATGGATTACATCATTAACTGTATGTAGTTAAGCAATTGGCTCAGATATTTCTGAAGCAAATCTCTTATGATAAACTTCTATACTTTGGTTATTTAATTTGCATTTTACATAAAGTGTTGTCAGTTCGTGTGATATAAATCTATGTGCTTTGCCTTATAACCAATATCTGTGGGTTAGACAGAGCGTGTCCTCCTGCACCCCTCACCTCAGAAACTTCTCTTGTATTGGCCAATGCCCATGGTAGCATTTTTACAATACAGAGACTCTGCTTTTGACTAGGTTGGGCTATTGGTATTTTTAAAGCTCCTCAGAATGAAGTAATTTCTTAACTAAATTTAACCGTTTTACAGCTGTCTAAGGATGTGACTCATTGCTAATGTGTAATTTTTTCTAGGCAAATGCTTTAGAACTGAGACAATGTTTAAGGAAGTGTAAATTGGCTTCCCTGAAAATGTGGATTTCGGATTATTTGCCAACTCACGAATCAGTCTGTCGGTCCCCTTTTTTTTTTTTTTTTTTTTTTTTCTCTCCCCCGTCTTGAACTATGTGAGATTCTCCGTAGAAGCTTGTAAGGAAAATGCCTCTCAGCATCAGTTTTCAGAAATTGAAAGCTTTAGTGATAGAATTGGTTTAGAAGGTTTGGAGGAAACTCAAGCTGTTTACTAGCAGGAGAAACAGACTGCAAACATGATAGTAATCTTCTGAGAATATGATTCAAAACATCTGGTTTACATACTGTTTGATGTAAGGAATGCAACAGCACAGGAAAAGTTCTTTACTATTAAAAAGATACAATAATTGTAATTCAACTTACAGCAACAATTCTTGTTAGTTCTCTTTTGCAGTTTGTCAATGAGCACGTGCTACCAGAGGGTGATTAAATATGCAGAGGAACGGAGGACAAAAGAAATAAAGGGATGGAAATGTCCTTAGAGATTATTTCTGTAACATAGCTGAACTATTTTTCTGATCTAAATCTACTTGCAAAACACCATTTTGAGAAAAAACACTGAAAAGAGAATAGTCTTGTGGATCCGTGTCAATTGTTTGTGGCTCCTTCACCATGGGTACAAAATAATGAACTGTCCGTACTAATTATTGTCAAGCTTTATTGTAGCAGCACTTCTTTCTCCATACCGTTTTTCTCTCAAGTCAGTCTTTCTGCATAAAAGTGCATGCAAATTAGGTCAAGAATAACCCATCAATTCTATTAGGTATCATGCAATTCTGCCTTTTTTTTTTTATATAAGCTTTCTTTTCACTTTTTGACCATTTCTTCCTTTTGAAGCTAAAGCAATGTGCCTGTTTGTGGTCCATGCATTTAATTGACATTAAGTTGTTTTTCTAGTAGAAATCAGAATAACAATTTATTTACACTTTCTAAGCTGCATAGACACAAAACATTTTATTTGTAAAACTGAGTACTGTTAGAACTTTCTAATTTCAAAGGATCTTCATCAGGTTGCAGAACTTCAGAGTGAAAATACAAAAAGTTTTCATCTTCTGAAAAAGCAAGCTTTTTTTTTTTTTTTTTTTTTTCCTCCCTTTGAAGCTATTCTGAAGTATAACTGGACCTGGCTAGCAGTCAGACTGTAGTGTGTACAATGTACCACTGTGCAGGAGTCTCCCAGTCTCAAATTCTCTTTCAGTCGTGTCCTCCTCCATGCTCTCCCCACCCTGTTTAGCTGGTTTCTCTTCCTTAAGCCGATACAGATCAAAGTGGTACATAATCCCATTGTACATTACAGAATCCCAGTGTATGAGGTTCAGCAACATCAGGATGTGTCCAAAGTGCAGTGATAACTCTGATATGATTTTGCAAAGACAGTGATGTTCCAGATAAGCAACAAATTAGAGCAGTGGTAAAAAGAAACAAATGTGACGCAAGATATAAAGTGATCATGTCTTCAAGGGACACCAAAATTAATGAGAACAGAACAAACAGGTTCCCCACTTAACTGAACAGTTCACCATCTCTACGTTGAAATGTTAACAGAATTGGAGGGTCTGTAAGAAAACTGAAGAGAGACTGCCAATGGTGTCTCCAATAGACTTTATGCTTCGCAAAATGTATAAAATGAACTGACTACAAACTGTTCAAGGATCATTTTTAGCGATCGTTCAAGAACAAGAATCTCCAAAGAAATACCTTGACAACACTTTAAACATACTTATATCCATTGCTTGAATCATAAAGTAAAAAGAACATGCTGAATGTGGATGAACTTTGGAAGGAACTCTCACTGGTGTTCGCGAAAATGTTAGTGAAAAAAGAGTAATTCTTTAATCTATACTGAACTTCAACACACGTTAAAGCTCTCAGCCTTGGAACAAGATGTGGTATGCTTGAAGCTTCAGCTTAGCACATTCTTACTTGTATTTAGAATTTAACTATAAAAAATAATAGTGAGAGCATTACTTTCGGCCTTAAGTGATGCAGCTCAGTGATATGAACGATATTCACGTGTGACATACCTTATTTCACTGGGAACTTTAAAAGCAACATCGTATCTTGGAGGTTGAATACACAAAGAAAAGATCAAATTTTGTGTCTCCATATTTTGCTTCCATTCATGCAGTGTGGTAAGCTGTACTTTTTTTTTCTTTTTTTTTTTCTCCATGGGGATTTATGTTAGTGCTAAACTAATTGCAGATTTTCACAATTCATGCAGAACTGTTGTAGTAGTGTTTTTGAAAGATCTGCAATAGGAAGACGATCAGGATGATGAGATTTTTAGTGTGCCATTTATAGAAATAGAGCTTAATATTATAAACTTGACCGGTAATCTTCATTTATAGGCTGTCATTATCATCTGCAAAAAATTACTTTCAGAAACATAATAGTATTTATATATCTCATAGTATAGTTTTCTTGAACAGTTTTTCAGGACTTCAGGTGGCCTCTCATTAGTACATTTTAGGAAGAAAATATCTTGAATTCAGTTCCCTGTGAATTTTCAGTGGAAACGCCTTCCCTCTGCTTCTGAAGTGACATTGTTTTGCTTCTGTCAGATACAATGTCATGATCTTGTCCTTCGTAATTATGTTCTCATCCTGATTCTGATGCAACCCTGTCTTTCTCAGCTTCCCAGATATTGTGAGATTGTTGCAAAATTGAGTGTGACTGGAGGCTATCAACATTTTGTCATTATATTTGTATTCTGACATTGAAGGGAGTGGCATCTCGCTGACTAGAAAGTGTGTCGTTCTGTCATCACATACCTGCTCTCTTGCCAGCTCTCCCTCCCACACTAGGTTTTTTGTCTCCTCCATGGAGATGGAAAAAGCGGGAGGCTTAGCAGTCCCCTGAGATATTCCTCTGTACCTCTGCTCTCGGCAAGGAATCAAGAAATACTATCCTGTATTACGGTAATTTTCTTTTAAGTGTTCGGTGTGTATTGAGGTGAAGCTCTCATGCTGCTGATGAGAACAACCTCTTTGTGGAGCTGTGATGGGGAATTTAAATACAGAATACAAGCATTTTCACCTGTTTATACAAAAAAAGTACAGCGAAAGATTGGTGTGGGGGTAAATACGTAGGTAGTTACTCAATATGGGAAATGCAAACAGAATATGCAAAGAACTGTCTCAAGACTGAAAAAGATTTTGTATTTAAAAGTTTGAATTTTTTTTAGATATTTCCAAATATTTTTGGGCCTTCATATTTCTAAGGGGGTTGTTTCACTTTTTTTTTCTTATTGTCTCACAATGCAAAAGAATGAACTAAGATAAAAGGCTTTTATCATGTTTTATTTTTCTTTCATCACTTTCTTCCTTTTAGAAGACAAACAAAATAACCGAAAGAGAAAGCTGGAAATGAAATGTAAATACAGTTAATTATGTTTCAGGTGATGAAAAAGTTGTACTCTGTCGATCTTTCTTTGAAAACAAACATTTTGAAGGAGGAAAAAGCTATTTTCCAATAACAGGAGGAAAGAAAAAAAGAATTGAATAACCAATTCACAAACCCACTGTATTTATTCTGATACAGAAGTCACTGGTACAACAGAAATAATCATCTCAAGTGTTCTGTTTACCCACACCCCAGTGTTTATGGTGGTTCTACAAAAGATTTTTTTTGGCTGAAGCATAGTATGAAGGATCTACTAATAACAGATAGGTAGAGGAATCTGGGAGCCTAATGGTCTTCAAGGCTATTAAACTAGATGTGTCTCTTTTAATTTCTTGAGTTGCTTTTTCTTCTTTGCATTTGCATGGGGTTTTCAGTAGGATTGGTATTTCCAGGAAGTAGAAGGCATCCTTGCCTTTGGAACAGCATGCCAGAGGCAGCTTCTCTTGCCTCTACTCCTGTGCTGCAGGGCTGGAGAGTGAAATATTTGGTTCCACGCAAGTAGGAGTAATCGCACCATCCAACCATCAGTTATCCACCCTGCAAAGACACAGTTATGGGTACCTGTGTTTTTTTATGTGATAGTGCCTAGGAAGGTGTGACTTGAAACATTTTAGTGTACCTACTGTTCCTTAGAGGATAAAGAAAGAAAACATTCTTTACTCCAGGCTGCAAAGCACGAAAGAATTGACAAATTCACCTTTTACAGATAGCGTTTTTTTTTTTTTTTTTTTTTTTTTTTTTTTTTTTTTNAGTTTTTTTTTTTTTTTTTTTTTTTTTTTTTTTTTTTTTTTTTAAATACGAGTGGGTGCATTTGTAATTGGAAGATGCTTCAGTCCTAGTCCTGTCATATAGCTGTCATTTTTTCTTTTTACAGTAAGTAGTGTTACTGAAACAAGTCAATGCATGCTGTGCTTGTGCAAATGCTGGTGCTGCCTTAGCAAGCATCTTGCACGTGCTGGCTCTGAATTATTTAGCTGTCTCTTGTGTGCAGTTTGCTCACAGCAGAAAGTCGCTTTGCACTCTCCCCTCTCCAGTCACTGTGAGCCTTTGCTGGAGTGTTTTGTCTCTAGAAGTAAACACGAGGCTAAGAATAGCTCCTGCTTCTTTGTAGTGTATTTTCATGGTTGGCTGTCTAAACAGCCAGTCTGTCTAGACAGCTGACGACACCGAAAGCTCCTAAGGTCAAAGCAGCCACGTAGGCTGCTCCTGGCGATGTTACCTTGTCGGTGCCTGCATGTGTGGGCACCAGGAGAGCTTCTTGTTCAGAACTGCTGAGTGAAGCTCCGTGTGCTCCAAGTGGATGCTAACGGGGCATTAAATAATAGATCTGTGTATAAAGAAGCAGCAATTTTCAGTTATTGCAGTTTTTCTGTGCCTCATGAGACGTTATGAAGTTATGGTTTTTTGGTGCTCTTCAAAATTTATTTAATGGTGTCATTTGTGTTGTGCTCAGGTTTAAATTTTGAGCATCGTTTGGAGGCCTAGTACTTTTCCTCTGAGAGAAAATAATGAGGAAGATAAACCAAAACCAATTTCAGTCCATTCCTTAAAAATTGAGAGAAATATATATACACACATATATATATATAGTTCTACCGCTATCAATAATACAGAGATTGTGAAAGAATCTTCTACCAGGAGACTGCTTCAGTGGCCCTGGGCTACGGCGGGACATTAGCAAGGCTTTTCCTGAATTAGTGGGTGGATCTGCCTCCTGTCTTTCACGTATAACACATCTTTTCTTTTCTGTGACTAGATGGTCAGCCTCCCGCAAAAGATTTCACATGTATTATTATTTAATTTAATTTTTAATTTTTATTATTTAATTTTAATATATTATTATTTTACATACATTATTACTTCCTAAAGCTGTGGTCCAGATGTGATTATAGTAGAGAGCAAAGTAGCTGCTAATGTTGTCTTTTTGCATAAGTTGATTTGAAAGAATATTCTGGTACGAGTGTTCTGAGGATAGGTACCTTAACATGCCATGTGACATTCTCCAGTGTACAATGCACATTTGCTGATGCAAGACGAACCTGTCAGCAACAACAACAGAAAGAAAAATCTCTACCCAGTTTTATCCTGTGCTGATAAATCTGTTTTTGACAGGCGAACATAATGTGCTAATGTGTCTGTTCCATGTGAGGTATGTGTATGGGTAATACGAGGTTAGTGTTAGGTCCTCTTGGTCTGTCAAAATGTATATTCAGAACTCATAAATCACTTGATTTCTAGTATGAACTGAACTGCAGAAAACAAAGCCAATATATTTTCTGCCCAGAGAATGATGCCTTGTGTTAGTACACCATACAGCAAAATGCTATGTAAGATTTTAAAACAGCAGTGGAGAATGTGTCGGTACCGAAGGAAATACTTAGGAGAATGCTTCTTCACAACTTCGCGGTTATCAAGAGCCTTTTTCTGGTTTATATCTGCAGTCATGTTTTTTTGGCTTTTATGCTTATATGTTGTTATTATATCAACTTTTTTACTTAATAGCAAACCTAATTATTTTCCTTCAATCACAGAGTGCCCAACATCCTCAGAAAATAAGAATAATACTCTTTTTTTTTTGTTGCTGTTTATTTGTTTGTTTTTCTTGCTCTGAGTTCTTTCCCAGTAACTGAAAAGGTTGCTAATTCTTTGTTAATATTTGATGATTTTGATTGCATTGCTTGGTGTTTCCTTTCAGGTTCATAAGGATGCTGCCATTGCTTACTTCCTTTGCTTTAAGAACATTTTAAGGAACTTCATACACTTCCATGATGATTTGAATGTTTTTGATCACTGTTTTCTTAAAATTTACTTTTGTTCTTTAAGATTGAAAATCTTCAAGAACAGTTAAGAGACAAGGAAAAGCAAATGAGCAGTTTGAAGGACCGAGTGAAATCCTTGCAGGCTGACACCACCAACACCGACACTGCCTTGACCACGCTGGAAGAAGCACTTGCAGAAAAAGTGAGTACGACAAGCCCCAGTCCCCTCCTGCCGAAGGTCCTTCTGCTCAGAACCGCTCCGCAGTGGGCTCTTCCACGCGCTGGCTGCGCTCCGCACAAAACCCATCGTTCATGCCGCACCAAGCCCTTTTGTCTGCGAGAGCCGAGGCATCAGAGCCACCCTGCTGCTGAGGGGCGTCTCTCACTAGAGGGCACTGTAGGATATTCTGAGCGGCAGCCTGGGCGGCCGCCCTGCGTGGCGTCCCGCAGGGACAGGGGTGCTCCGGTGAGGCTGGAGGGCAGAGCTGAGCCGCAAGCCAGCACTGTAGCCGTTAGCTACTTACCACCGTTTTGTGTGAAACAAAACTGCGTTCTTTGCGTTACCTCAGTCTGCTCGGGTCCTGCTCATGCTGTCCTCTACTTGCATGGCACCTCTTCGGTGCTTTGATGGGATGTCTACATTCCAGCTATGGATTCTTCTGCTTTTTTTCCTGGTTATTTTCCTTTTTTTTTTTTTTTTTTTTTTGTTTTTTTTCTTTTTTTTTTTTTTTTTTTTTTTAAACTCTGGCCAATATCTAATTTCATTTTATGTTCTTTCCTCAGATATTTTAATAATAAATCTAGTTTTAAAGTTTTGCTGTATGAAATTAGTTCCCAGTATTGAATCAAAATGAATAATTTTCCTGATATAGCTGCATTCCAGTCTCAGTTTATGTGCAACTTTAGCATTCTTACTATATTTTTTCATGCCTGCCTAGTTTTTAGGAGGAAAAAACTGAGGAAAGAACCTGGTCTGTTCTGTTTTCATGGGGCAGCTTCTTAGAATTACTGTATATTTTTTTTGATTCTCAGAGAACCAGGGTCACGGCGCCTTTATTCTGTCAGATTCTGTCAGTGTAAAGCTATGGTAAAGCTTTGCCTGAGGTTGTGGAGTTCACTTGCACCCCTTCAGCTTCCAGGATAACCAAGACCCCATCTACATCTGGTATATGGAAAAGGTGTTTTACTGCCTTCTCTTAGCACACATTGATCCTGGTCTCATGTATGCACTACACCCTTCCTCTCTAAAGAGCCTCTGTGCTTCAAAAAAAAATAAGATTTAAGTTAAGGAAGGAAGCAATATATGATGTATCCTGGTCTAGTTTAATTTTGGTTATCAGAACCAGATAAATTTTGTTGCACTGTGACAGTACTGTGAACTTTCAAAGATAAAGAAAGCCTGCTATTGCTATGCAAGGAATGCATGGATTTTTCACTACAAGTTTTTTCCTTCTTGGGGGTCTGTTATACGACAGTAAAGAGAAGAAAATGGCAATATCCTACACTCACCCTCCTCTACAGTGTACAAGAAGTGTTGTGGTAAGAAGCCTCAGAAGCCGGGTGAGGGATTTTCCTCACAAATTACTTTGTTTTGTCAGGAAAGGACCATTGAGCGCCTAAAGGAGCAACGGGACAGAGATGAACGAGAGAAACAGGAAGAGATCGACAACTACAAGAAAGACATTAAGGACCTGAAAGAGAAAGTCGGCATTTTGCAAGGAGATCTCACAGAGAAAGAGGTTAGCCAGCAGAATAAATCTGTTGTATTACTGTTGTTTGATGCATTTGTATATGTTGTATTTTAGATGAAGAAAACTTTGCCTTTATTGTTGTGGTCCTTCAACACATTTATTTAGTAAAATACACTGTTTGAAAATTTTTCAAAGCTTAAATATTTCAGAACCATCTCTTTAGGTATAGCACAATCCCATTGTTAGCAGCAGTTAATCGTATCACCAGTGAATACCACAATGGTCAGTGGCAGCATTTACTGGAGCAGTGCTTCCAGAAGGCGAGAGCAAGCTTGTTCCTGTCTAAATATAGAAAGGGAAGAACAGAGGTAGATCTAAGCTATGGGTGCAGAAAGTGTACAGATAGTGTTTATGCCTCTGTGCAAACAATATAACTCGTTCTTTTTACCCTCAAAAATACGTTTTTGGTAATTAAATTGTGGTTAAAGAACCAGCTGGCTATACAAGTTAACCTGATTATATCAGAGAAATGTAAAAGTCCTCTGTTCCTCTCTTGGAATTGTAACATTCAAGTCTACATAACACTAAAAAATGCCCCTAGGAAGCGCTAAGGTTTTTGTCTACATGGAAGTCAAAATTTGTCAGGAAAAAAAGGAAAAAAAAGTAAAAACAGCTCAGAAAACAAGAAGTTGAAATGTCTTTTGCAGATAAGTTGCATGAATCAGTTTCGCACCATAGCAGCTCTGTGGAAAAAAAGCTTTGAGCAGTCTCCATTTTAGATACAGTGAGCAAATTTGCTAAACACATAGGATTTAAAATATGATTTTCTTTAAAACCATTTTGTCGTAAATATGACTATCACTGAAGAACTAGTTCTAGTTTACAGAATCTTCCATCTTTAAAAATGATTTTGAAATGAATTTAGACAAAGTTTCATTTTGACCCTGAGAACCTGAATTAAATCAAGCTGTCTGAAGTCAGCTATGAACATCCAGAGAACATCCCAGCAAAATATGTTGTTCTATGTTGGAGCCTCAGCATTTGTGAAGGGATAGGAAGGACATGAAGACAAAAATGAAAGTAGCTACTGCACATATGGAGTATTTACTTGTTAGTTATTTTACGTCTTTTATTTCAGTCATCCTTACTGGATCTGAAGGAACATGCTTCATCCTTAGCTTCATCAGGACTGAAGAAAGATTCAAGGCTCAAGACACTGGAAATTGCATTGGAACAGAAAAAGGAAGAGTGTTTGAAGATGGAAACTCAACTGAAGAAGGTAATCTTACTTCATATTTACGTATGAAGGTAAACGTCTAGTGTTAGACAAATTGCACGTTTACACAGAAAAGTTTGGATTCGTGAATTGCTTTTCAGTAAGTGCTCTGAAGTTGTGTCCATGCAAATGATATTACAAGCCAAGCCTGTCAGAAAGTAACTTTCAGACGCTGGTGCTAATTTTGGACTTCGTTTACATGCAATGACAGTGCTATTGACTATGTATATTTTAACAGGTGCTAGAAATTAGAAACTCCAGTACTGTTCCTGCTAGTAATTATGCCGTTAAACTGCTGTAACAGCTGAAGTTTTAACAGCCAAACATTTCCCATATAAATTCTCAACACATCTAGGTGTTAATGTGATAAATGCAGGTGTGTCACTGGCACATGGGAATGCGTAAAAACAAATGAATATGTCACCAGTGAAGTGTCTGATCTTTTGTTTTAATCTCACTGCCAGTCACAGTTGATAAGTTTGTAGGAGTCTGCAGTTTAGCAGAGTGGTACACTATCACAGGCAAGCTAATTTGCTTGAACAGAATCTTGCATGCTTTCTGTAGTTCAGTTGTGATTAGCCCATATGTTGCATGTTTAAGAGGAATATTAATTCGATTTTAGCTTAGAAGAGTAGATAATACAGAAGCACAGAACACATTAACTGAAATATTGGTAACACTTTTATTTATAAGTTTAGAACAAGACAAATACAGCATTTTAGAGAAACTTGAATCTTGTATTATGGAGTCCTAGCTATTTCTTTACATCTAGCCACGAAAATGAGGTGTGTCTGTACTCTCTCTTGTCTGGAACTCTGTCCTAGTTCCTCAGATGAATATGAGATTAAATTTAGAGGCAACAATTAAGAGCAGTTTAGCAGTTCTGTTTTATAGGTGTTAATACATATGAGAATTCTGTGTGGGTGAAATATAGATATAACGCATATCTAGACCCATATTTTCTCTTCTTTTTAATTCTGTTACACAAAATACACGGTTCTATTGTTCAGCAAAGTGTAATAGCAAGAATAGATAGTTGTGCACATCTGATCAATCTCACAGTTGTTTTCAATGTGAGTAGACTGGTATTTCAGAAGTTCTGAAGGACCCTTTCACTTGAATTGTAGTTTCACCCCTTCCCAGTGTGTTACTAATAATGAGCTGAGGAATGCATTGTAGCTAGGATTTACCAGTTTTTTTGTAGCAGCTGGATAATAGTAATAATTTGCAGATACACATGTACAGTTGTAATTACTTAAAAATATATATACATATGTATACTACTAGGTGGGAGAGTGCATAACGAAGTAAAGTTATGGAAAAACAGTTGTGGAAATTCAATTATTTAGGGAATGTGGTTTTATACTGAGCATTTCTGAATGTGCTTCTTTTCACTGCTTCCCCAGAGATCACTTTCTTACTATACACACTAAGCATCTCAGTAGTATAAGTGGGTGTGGTGTGTGAGCAAGACCTGATGAAGCACTGCTAGCTAGGAGATGAACATGCACTTAATTTATGCTGCAATGACAGCTCTTCATTATAATTCCTTTAGGTCTACCTCCACTCATTCCATTTTAGAGGAGTTTGTGCTTAATAACTGGTATCCAGAAATATTACGTAAGGACACTGAGCCAGTTCATGAAACCATATCTTTTTACAATCTATTCTTTTTGTTTCAGGAAATAATTAGGAGGATGAGTTATTCTCCTGTGGTCCTTTTCCTGAGGCTTAAAATAGGAAAATAGCTCAAAATATAAAGAGCACTCTTAACTATACAAGACAACTATGCTACAAACATTTATATTCTTTATTTGGTTCTGAGAAAAATAATGAGTAGACATTCATTATACTGTAAGTGCAAATCTATTCACCTCTTCATATCTGAAGGAAAAATACCTAATCTCATTCAGTCAGGCTGGTGTCAGTTCTACAAGCAAAGAATGTTCATAACCTACCATTACCTATGTTCAGTATGGAGCCCTTCTATAATACTCTGGACATCTCCTCTGCTTCAGCCATTATTGCTTACTGGGACACTCCAGCAATTATTTCCAATACAGAAACAAAATCATCAATACCTTGATCCTTTTTTAAAATATTCTCTCACGTTGGGCTACTGTATCCTCCTCAATCAAGGGAAAATTCAAATTCAAAGGGAAGAGGTTTGAGTGATAAGTCAGTACAGACTGGCTTTTTATGAAGAAATCACAGCCGTAGGACCCCGTGTGCTTTCATGTCATTAACTATCACTTGCTTTCCTCATGTTCTACAAAAGATCCCACTTCTACCAGTGATCCTCCCTGCTTTCTAGAACCAAGTCACAGTTTCTCTTTGTTACCAAAGAAAATATAGTTAACAACAACTTGAATATATTTTATAGCTATGAGTAACTTTAGGTATTTCTTTAATAGCCTTTTCCCATCTGTTTTTAATTTTCCAATTATTTTTGTCATTTGCAGAAAAGTAGAAAAATATTTTTTAAAGGGTATCTGTCTTTAAATGCATTGGCGATAGCTATTCAGGCAGTTTGACATTTTCAGGGTGGATCAGTTTCTTGTCATCCTTGAAACAATTATACGATAGATAATCCAGCTCCGATTTAAAGCCTTGATAAACCCAGTTTTACACATCTGCGTTGTTAACCATTGCAAATAACTGTAATAATTACCCTTAAAACTAATGGCTACGTAAGATCATTCAATTTAAAACTGAATTAAAAATGATCAGAAGAATTTTATTATGTTAGGTTTTATTGCATTATCTTAGTGCTTTTTTGCATGACAAACATGAAGGAAGTACTCTCTTGTTAGCTCCTAACAGCAAATAGCAAGAAG